>JABCKD010001135.1:0-29488 GCA_013186415.1 Fusarium sp. NRRL 66088 | reverse complement strand
CCCCCACCTCAAGTACACGTTGAGAGGCCTGCCGATAATGAGCACCCAGCTTTCAGAAAATCCGCGCTCCCGACCCCTCTGTCTCTTTCTGACAGACCCGAAAGCGTAGCTTCTCGCGCCAAAGATGAGTCTCCTGAGGACTCACCCACACTGGGACCTGCCTCTGGAGGCTTGAGTGGTATGGTTCGTCAACATCTGCGAAACGACAGTGGTGCGTCGTCAGTCTATGGCAGCCTGCCTAACGACGCTGATCTGGCCTCACGATTCCCACCTGAGCGCCCTGATGCGCACGCTTACGAACCCATGACGGTTAACGCAAATGCTTGGGAAACTATTGAGAGGGATCTGGCTATGTCGATTGATGGCAGTGTCACTAGCCCTACCCGATCGTCAGGGTTGGTGGAAGCTCAGATCTTGTCCGCTCCTAGTTCTGCTCGAAACTCAAAGTTGGAAAACAACCAAGCAGACGAGCCGGACGAGTTTGCTCGACATCTTGCTGATGGTGCAAGGCGTGTTCGGGAGAGACTGACTTCATATGTTGAAGCTGACAGCAGCAAGTTGGTGCCGGCCGCTCCACCTGTCTCTGAACTTCCCCCCCAACCCCGTCCCAATGCCCTAGGTATTCTCAAGTCTAAGTCAAGCCGTGGCTCTCTGGTTGACCGTGGCCGAATGGATCGAGACACCCAGAGCCAGTCAAAGGCAAAGAAGTTGCTTGGCCTTCGTGGTTCCTCGCCAGCCCCTGCGTCCGCCTCTCCTCGACGCAGTTCGTTCGAATTCAGTGATGACGCCCAGCGATCCCCCGAGGATAGAAATGAGAGAGATGATCAACAAGAGCCCGAGGAGAAGGAGAACATGCACGCCGGTCTTAAGGCCTTCCGACAGGCTCGACGTGAGCTTCAGAGGATGAAGGAACTTGAGGTTCAGCAGCGTTACCAGGCCCCTCCAAGCCGAGATCGAGCTCAGACAGGTGGCTCACGACCGCCGTCACAGGAACGAAGGCCCCCACTAGTCACCTACAACCGAGTGCCAAGTGAGGAGGTTAGAAATGGAGGCAACTCTCGTTCTGGATCCCGAGCGCCCTCTGAGCGCGACCGGAGTGGCTCCGAGGCTAGTAACGGAGGTCGTTCTGGTAGCCGACCACCACGCTTGAGGAACGGCTCTATCCCTCGTGATGACCACCACAACCCTCTGGCCTCGCCCATGGGTCCCAACGGCATGCCTCGACAAGGTCCGATGCTGAGATCACAGATGATGCCGGGTCAGGACATGCGACGCTCCCCACACATGCCACCCCAGTCATACGCTGCCTCCAATGCTTCCCCTGGACGATTCAACCGCCCAGACAACAACTTGCACATTCAACCTGGTCACGGATACGATGCTGGGCAGCCATCCCCGATCACGCCTTTGAGTGGAGCTCCGTCCCCCTATGGTCCTCCTGGCGCTGGTCCTCGAGGGCCATATGGCGGACCATACTCTGGCGGTGTCATGCGAAACAGAGACATGTCGGAGCCTTCGATCCTGTCACCAACAGCGCACATGGCACCCCGGGATGCTCTTCGGCCAGTCCCTGGAGGTCTCAACGGCGGCGCACTTTCAACACCAAACCTACACGGCAACATGACAGCACCACCTCTGCCACCCATCAACCCTCGACGCAAGAACACTGGCACCACGCTGGGTGAAGGTACTATGGGCTCTCACCACCCTCTGAGCGCTGCTGGCGGCGATGAGCACCGCGATGATGACGCCGGACTCTACCGACAACGACTACGAAAAGCAACGAGCGAAGCGAACGGTATGAACGTACGAGCAAGATCGATGCGCCAAAGTCCCCCTCAGCCTATGGCCCCCCCGCCTCTGCCTCCTAGCATGAGCAGCAACGTGCTTCCGGGAGGCATGATCTGACGGCTCCAGCAGGAGTCATGTACCTGATATTTCCCTTCTCTTAATCTCTTATTTGCCGACACAATGAGACTCACGACGAAGATACCTCACGGCCCTTTTCTTTTAGCCATCACTTTATTCCGCTGCTCTCAATTCACCAAAAAAAGTCTGGGACGAAGGGTTCCCAAGCAACTGTATAATTCTCGGGGCGATTAATACCTCATTCCCTTTTTCTATTTCGTTTTCTTTGTGGAAAACATTTTTTTTTTGAATCAGTTTGTTGCTAGGCTAGGGCAGGTTGGAATCTAGTAACTGGCGCAGACAGATACACCCGGCCGGCGAAATGGATCGAGCAGGCCTTTGATTCGAAGTGCTGGCGTCGGGGCGAAATGTGGAGGAAAGCAACAATGTTTGGAGGAAGAATGGAAAGGAAATCAAGCGCGTTCGCATTTCGATGGAGCACTGAGGAGAGGTGTTTGGTTTGTACCTATGTATAGGATGGGAAACTGGCGGAGACCTTAAAGGCGCGGTGAGGATACCACCTTGTTCAATTTACAAAACTTTGAAACTAAGCGGTTGTTTATCGCTACCAATCGTGAGTCATTGATGTGTGAAGATGTGTGTTGAATGGTGCCTAGGTTCGATATAGTTGTACCTGCAAGGTGGCAATCATTGAGGTATTAAATCATCCAGTGCCCTAATTGGACCGAGACATGAACACTCTTGCTACTGTAAGCAGATAGTATAGTCTGGCACACTCTCTTGATTATTAGCCATATTGATAGCGCCAGGCGGGACTATCTGAGGTTGAAGCTGTCACGGAACTAGCGGGGTAGCACGTGACAGGACTGTGGTGGGCTGCCTTAGTGAGTCGTATTCCCCGCACTTGACCTGACTTCCGCTTGCGCGCGAGCTCCGGGGACGGACATTTCACGGCATCTCGTAAAACACTCACAAAACACTTCCTTTTAACTCTCAACTGTCAATCCAACTCTCCCAAGTCATAGTCCGGAGAAGGAGATCAAGTCTCACCCTCCGACATGGCTCTGGTAACTGTCGCGGCGGCCACGCTGCCCAGCATCCCGCTCGACTTTCTCGGGAACAAGGAGCGCATTCTAGAGTCGATCCGGATCGCCAAGGACAAGGGTGCCACGCTGAGAACCGGTCCTGAGCTGGAGATTCCTGGTTACTGTGCTCTCGATCACCATCTTGAAGGTAGGAGCACGAGTCTTGAAACCCATGTTGAGGGCATCTCGTGAATTGATTGGTCAACTAACCACGCTTGGTTCCTCCGGAAATAGGCGATACCTTTTTGCACTCTTGGGAGGTGCTTGCCGACATTATCTCGGATGAGGTTTGCAAGGGAATGCTTATTGATCTTGGTGTAAGTCTGCAGTTCCTGATTGATTGTTATGTTGGCAGTTGATGTGACTCAACGACGAAATAATACTGGGAAGCAATTACTAATGTCAAGATAGCTTGGAGTGCGCCATCGCAATGTTCGATATAACTCTCGTGTGCTCTGCACGTATCGAAAGATCTTTTGCATCAGGCCAAAGACTGCCCTTGCCAATGACGGTCTCTATCGCGAGGCCCGTCATTTCACTGCCTGGAGCAAGCCGCGACAGGTCGAGACCTACTATCTCGATGGCCCCGTCCGAAAGGTGACTGGCCAGGCGTCAGTACCTATCGGCGACATGATCCTATCTACGCCGGATACTGCCGTGACCTGCGAGTCTTGCGAGGAGATGTTTGTTCCTCTGAACCCATCCACTTTCGCTGGCCTTAACGGCGCCGAGATCATTCTCAACTCCAGCGCCTCTCATGCTGAGCTCCGAAAACTGCGAACTCGACTTGAACTTATCGCCAACTCGACTAGAAAGTTGGGTGGAATTTATGTCTATGCCAATGCGACTGGTGTTGACGGTGATGCTCGCATGATGCACGACGGAAGCAGCATGGTTATTCAGAATGGCGAAGTTTTCGCTCAAGGAAGCCAATTTTCCCTCACATCTGTCGAGGTTACTGTGGCTACTGTGGACATTGAAAAAGTTCGCAGTTTCCGCAGCAGCATCAGTCGAAACGTCCAGGCTGCTGCACAGCCCGAGTTCCCTCGAGTTGAGTGTGACCTCGTCCTCTCACGACCTGCTGAGGAAATCTGGTTGTCCAACCGGCCAGAGATTTCTCCCGCTATTCAGCTCAAGATCCTTGATCCTATGGAGGAGATTTACATGTCCACAGCCGTTTATCTGTGGCAGTATCTGACGAGAACAAACTCTCCCGGCTTCTTCTTGCCGCTGTCTGGTGGTCTTGACAGCTCGAGTGTGGCGCTGTTTGTTTACGGCATGGCTCGCCTTGTCATGGTTTCGATCAAGGCTGGCGAGAACACAACGCTCGAGGCCTTGAGACGGGTCACGGGTGACAAGGAGTTTACTCCTACTACACCTCAGGAGATTGTTGGCCGCCTTCTCCACACATGTTATATGGGAACGGTCAACTCGTCCGAGGAGACCGAAGGACGGGCCAGGAAGCTCGCAGAGGTTCTAGGGTCTTTCCACTCGACTATCAAGATCGACGAGACAGTGGCTGCCAACGAGCTCATGGTCGAAAAGGCGCTCAGCTTTAAGCCCAAGTACCAGGTTGAGGGAGGTTCTCGGGCTGAGAACCTTGCCAAGCAGAATATTCAGGCTCGCAGCCGTATGGTGATTGCTTATTCGCTGGCTCAACTGTCGACCACTGCCAGAGGTCTCCCTAGAGCTGGAGCAGCTCTTCTTGTCCTGGGATCCGGTAATGTTGATGAGGTGAGTAATAAGTCGTCTATGGGCTCGACTTTTTGATGCTAACTCTATACAGAACCTCCGTGGATACTTTACCAAATACGTAAGCGACCTAAACTCATCGAGAAATGCCTTGGAATTTGACTGATGATTTAATAGGATGCCAGCTCGGCAGATCTTGCACCTCTCGGCAGCATTTCCAAGAATGATGCCAAGGACTTCCAGAGATGGGCCCGAGTCAACTGGGACCTCCCTATTCTCACCGATTTCATCGAGGCGACACCTACTGCTGAGCTCCTGCCCCTCTCTGCAGGTGTGCAGGATGACGAGTCGGAGCAAGAGATGGGTATGACATACGAGGAGCTGTCTGTCTTTGGAGTAAGTCCCCATAACTTCCCATGAGTATTTCAGATTCTAATAGCGTAGATCCTGAGAAAGGTTGACAAGCTTGGACCTTGGTCCGCTTACCTGCGACTCCTGAGCGACTGGAGTCATCGTCCTGGTTATGGCCCACGACAGATTGCGGAGAAGGTGTTTAGATTCTTCCGATTTTACTCGATTAACCGGCATAAATCCACCATCATAACCCCGAGCATTCACCTCTGTCCTTACAACCCTGATGACAACCGACATGATCTACGACCCTTCTTGTATGTGGTTGACTGGCCTTGGCAGTTTGGCAAGATTAGGGCGCACGTGGAGCAGTTGGAGGCGAAGCTTGCGGAGAAGAAGGATGTAGATTAGATTGTCATAACTATGGAGGCATAGAAGTGTAGCTCATGCAATACTCAACTTGGAGACTAGATCAACTTGTAGAAGGTACTTGGTCAACATTTTAGACATGCACAATTTGCTGTGCCATGAGATCAGTCTCGTGTTAATGTGCATTCGCTTGTTCATCATCAGCAATTGGTTAGACGCTACTGCATGCATTTATGCTAAATGCGGGGAGAAAATACATGATACGGTCCTTCGAGGCTGATTGAGGAGGGGACATGCTTTATTTCACAAAGAGGACATACACCGACGACGATCTCTGGGTACACACTGTTGGGATATACCTTGAGGACAAAGCACCTGATATACACAAAGATGGCTTTCATACGACCCTACGAGGCACGGGACTTTGACGCCATGACGCACATTGTAAGTCTTGCCTTGGTACCTCGACATTCTTTATTCTCACTGGTTAATGATCCAAGTGCTGCAAGACTCTACCTCCAACGCTTGACGCGTCAAAGGGGGCTCACCACTTTGCGCCTCTCCTGTGGACGCACCCGTACACGTACCACTCGCCATCTACATGCCTCGTCCTGGACGCTGGCGACGGCACGGTCGTGGGCTACTGCATCGCCTGCCCAGACGTGCTCGCTCTCAAGGCCGCGTGGCCATCATACCTCACTGCCATACCCCAACCAGAGATTCACCTCGACGAAGACGACAATGTCGGGAAACACCTATCAGAACTACTCCACGACCCAGAAGCACTGTTAACAAAGGGCTGCGAGGAACTCATCCAACAGGGCATCAGAGCAACGCTGCACATTGATCTCCTCGACGAATGGCAGCGACAGGGCTGGGGAGGCAAACTGATCTCTGCTGTCGTCGTGGAAAGGCTGTCATCGGCTTGCGACGGAGTGTACGTTGGGATCGCGGGAGAGAATGACAAGGTGGTTCCCTTCTATGAGCGCATGGGGTTTCGGGTCTTTGGTGAAAAGGGCCGAGAGACAATCTTGATGGTGAGGGAATTTTCCGGGGCGGACTGAAGGCAGAAGATCGGGAGAGATCGGAGCTGGGGAGGACGTCCGTGGGTTGTGGTGGCGAAGAACGATGTGACGGTAAGGGACTGGCTTTTTGTGATTGGTGCGTGGGGGTCTTTGATGGAGGCTTAAGAGTTGAGGTTCAAGGCTGGTTTAGTCGGGGCTTGTTGAAGGGACAACATTCGAGAGTGTTGAGTAGAATCGTTCGATATTCAAAGTCTGTCAAAAGGTTCAGTATTGTTCTTGCAAAAGGTACTCGGTAGTAAAATTCTGCCAAAAAAGGTTCAATAATACAGAACCAGTGTGTCAAAGGTTGATCAAAGGCTCCATCATGGATTCGGCCTTATTGTGGACATGAACAAGTCAACAAATGCTTCACTTTAATAAGAAAAAAACAGAATTCAGAAAAAAGCCTTGGTTTCTTTCTCTAAATCGAGCCGTCCAAAGACTGCGGGTATCGATACTATACAATCAATCATCCATTGCGATTCATTCATTTCCCTTTGCGCGTATCCCAATCCCAAGGCCACACGTAGTAAAGCCAACAGCAGTAGTAAAAAGAGAAACGCCCTTGATTGTCCGAATCCATAAACCCAGTGGACAGGCGTTGATTGTTCATTCTTCGGCGCCGTGCATTACATACAATACAACAAGAGAAGAGCCGCGTTGCTGAAAGATGGCGAAGGTGAACGGTTGCTTTGACCCATAAAGCGTGTGCAACTGAGGGTTTACGCCGAACCGACTCCGAAAATTTCAGGGTATCAAATCGAATGACGAGGAAGAAGAATTCCAGGAAGAAAGGTGACGACGGGGTAGAAGTTGAAAGGCTGAAAAATCCCCCCAGAGCGAAAAACCCGATTGCGCCAAGTCGTACAAAGTCGTCGAGTGATGGTTGATCGTCTTCAAGATCGAGCGAGTGTGTTTAGACTCTTTTAACTCGAGGTGTTTTTGTTGTGATCCATGATGCGAGAAGTTCGAGACGTCTAAAGGTGTGTTAATAGAGGTTCTTCCAGGTAGTTGTACAAGAGGGAGCGCACCAAGGAGTATGGCAGTCGAGGTAAAGAGTCCATTGTCGTCGCCGACAAGACTCTCCCATGAACAATTTAGGACATGGGGCAGGCAGGGCACTGCTTGTGACCGCAAGCGGTGCAGGTGGTGCTGATGACAATCATGCCTCCACACTGGCAGCAGTACTCGTAGGCAGGCATGTTGGTGTTGATTTGGTGTTTTTGGTAAAAAGTGGTGGTGGTGGTTTTTGTGTAAGTTGAGAGAGTAGAAGAGATGCTGTTGGCAAGTCTGATGATGAGAATGATGAAGAAAAGAAATTGGGAAAAAAAGGAGGGAGAGACGAGGAGTTAAATAGTCAAGAGGAAGAAGAACAAGCGAAGAAGGACGAGGAGGAAGGAGCAAACAAACTCAGGCTCATACCTTCGGAGGACGCCTCCCTCCACTCAAAGTTCGGATGTCATGGTACGTACGGATGGACGGATCGGAATGGGGGTTGGTGGAATCCACGCAAAGGACAAGCTCAGCCTTTTCGAGAGGGAAGATCTCACGGTGCAGTACCCATCCATCATGTAGCCTCAAACTCTAGCCTCAGGCTTCTTGTCTCTCTCTTACATGGGAATGGCTGGGGCTGGCTGGCTGGCACTTACACGCTGCACCCGCAGTTCCCACCCTTGACACAAACGCCCGGACAAGGGGGGGTTCTGCCCCAGTTTTGGGGGGGAGAGAGAGCTACCGTGAGAGTGGGTGTGGTTCCAGGGTTTGATTGCTGCTCTGCTCGCCGCCCACACAAAAAAAAGGCTCGTCTCCTACTGGTCAAGATCTTAAAGATGAAGACATATACTTTTTACAGAACGATTTTCGTTCTGGGGGTGGCTTGGATTATTTGCCTTGTACAGTAATAATAAACCTTGAGGGGGGCGTCTTCTCTCTCTCGTTGGGGGGTGAAATGAATGCTCCAGTCTTTTTTTTCTTCCCTGCTGTCTGAGAGCTTTAAGCTTGACCTCTGCAGAACCGAACGCTTTTTCATTTCATTTTTACTCCTGGACCTTGCAGAGAAAGAAATCCATTACTCATCCCGGCTTCGCCTCATTTTTTTCTTTGTTGGCGTGGTTTGCGGCTCGGGCTAGACCCTGGGGGCGTCATGGGCTAGGACCTCCAGTCCCTCCCTGGCCAGGGCTTTTTTAGACGGACGTCATCGTGGGAGTGACGACATGGGCAAATGCCTAAGCTTGAAAAGAGACAAGGTGGCGAGGTTCTTCCCGTTGAAAGACATGATGATGAATTTGAGGGAAAGGAAAAAAAAAGATACATGAGACATTAGTGACGAGAGTAGCTGGCAGTTGGGTTTCAGAGAATGACTTTCTTTTTCAGAACCAATCCCTTGAAGATTCATGCCTCCAGACTCAAGCTCAAGCTCAAGCGCTCAGATTTCCCTCCAGGCAAAAGATCCGCCCCCCAGCTCCCATCTCCATCTTCCTTCATGGGTGTGCTCGGCCAATTCCATTTCCACGTTGACGGAGGCGCTAGAGACCTTTTTACCCTTGTCTCAAACCTCTGTCCAATAACCAAGCTCGTCGAGGTTCGCTTCCCAAATCGAGGCCCCCCCTCACCGCAACCAGCACCAGCAAGCTTCTGGGGGAAACCCACCACCACACGCAGCCGAGGAGTTTGAACTCGGCTCTGTCTGCTCAGCTTTACTGCTGCTGCCGCATCTACCTACGTAGTGTAGCATCACATCCGCAGCCGCACATGTGCATATGTATGTATGCACGAACTTGGTCCAAGAAGACGCCTCTTGACCCACGCGGAAGGAACTCCAGCTCTTCCGAAAACGACTACGACTGGAAAAAAGAGTGATGTTGCCTGTCTGCCTGCTTTCTCGCCTCGAACAAAAACCCGTCATCATCGTCAGCCTGTCCGCCCGCTCTCTGACAAGATCGTCGTTTTCGAGGAGACATTGAGGGTCCCCTCCCTTTTCCTAGGATGTTTGCGGGGTAAAATAGCACAGAAAGTCAAACCACACCACAAGTTGAGTGTCCAATGCCGAGGTGTAGAAGACGACCGTCACTCTCTGGTCGATTGGATTGGTCCATCTGCCGATCTGACCCCCTTACTTTTTTTTCACCCCGGATTTTCGCCTCCCGAAGAGAAAGTGAAGCCTGAAATCAGCACACACACCCCGTAAATATCAATGCCCAAAAGCTGTCTCGCTTGCTCATTCCTCCCCGCGGGTGGGCTTTTCTGCCTTGGATCTCTCCCATGGCTTGCTGCTACTGCGCACGACGACGCTACCGTGCGTGAAGGGGCCTCACTAGCGGGAACGGGATGACGCATTGCTGTCGGTAATAGCAAGACAAGGACTCAAGGCGGGCGACGAATCGGATTCCGCGAGAGGACACAACGGCCTGCCTCTGGCGCCTGCGGCCATGGGTCCCCCAGCACTAGGGTCCCTCTGCGATGGGCCGGCGCAACGCTGATCTGGGTCTCTAAGCCTCTGGACCACCCCGGGGCACATGCTGGAGGCTGCGCCAAGCAAGCGGCCCCCCGCGCCACCGGGCATCGAGTTCCACCCAAGCCAAGGCCAGCTCATTATGAAACAGTATGGGGTAAAAGGGTCGAATTCGATATCTCTCACCTGTCACCGTCAAGCATTTACAAAAAAAACATGTTGCAGGGGGGTTGTTGGTTGGCTCGGAGTTATGATGAGCTCGGGCAACCCCATTTGATTCTCTGCAACGCCGCCGGTCTTTCGGGTGAGTGAGATCGAAGGAGCTCGGCGAAACACGCCGGAGTTTCTTATTGGGGCAATGGCACCAAAGAGAGAGAGGCATTTCGTAGTGGCTGAATCTGTGGTTATGGCTGTTGGTCGTGGTGGTTAGGTTGGGTTTCACATGCGCTGTTGGTGTCCGTTGTTGCACGTGGAGGCTAGGATACTTTTTAGTGGTTGGTTTGAACACCGAATGATCCGAATAGTGAGCATAGGAAAAGGAAACATCACCAGTTCCAGAGTTTTGGTGTTGTTAATGGCTCATTACCCAGCTACGGTGTTAACCTTGGTGTTGCGAGACTTGTACACGTTTACTTTTCTCCATTGATTAATTCGTGTTTATTACCGCGTAGTTCGGCTAGATTAACCTTGTATTTTTTTTGTGTCACCAAGAAATCCCCAATGCAACGCAACCCAGCTCGCTCCTGCCCATGCCCTGTCAATGCAGCAAACTCCCTTGAACGCCCCAGCTCCATTTTTCTAACCCAGGCCCCCCCATGCTTTTGCGCCTCAACATTTGCAAACTTGCATCTCACTCTCAAGGAAGCCCCCAGGTCTCACTCACTTGTTGCAGGTCCGCGAAATCCCGATCGTTTCCCTCCTCCGCTCATCGGAACCCCCCGTTCAAGCCCGGCCATCGTTGGGGGAGTCTGCTGTTGAATCGATCGCCTGCAGCTCGCCCCTGAGGAGCAGGACTTTCCTCCAACTGGAACTCTCTGCCGGTGTCAAACGCGTACGAGGACGCTGGCCGATTAGGGAAGGAGGTGTAAGATTGTCCGTGACCCTGCGAACGCTGAAAGATGCCGGTGTCGCTCGACATGGGGATGAACGTTCGTTGGATTTCTTGGTGGACGGCGTCGTGGGTTTCTTGGCGAATGATCTCGCGGATCATAGAGGGGAGGCCGACAAGTGCTCGGTCGTGCTCGGCAAGTGTTCGATTGTGCTTCACGAGCTGTTCTGTGACGAAAGAGGGTAGCTTCATGCTGGTCTCTGTCGAAGGAGGTAAGGTCTGGATCCCGAAGTCGCGGTAACTCGTTCTTCGTTGCTGTGCGCCAAGGGCTTCATTGAGTCGAGCTACTTGGGCCACGAGGGCATCGTGATCAGCCTGAGAAACCGTTCGCTTGGGTAGGTGCTGGGCTGGGGGGTCTTCGGCTCGTCTCTTCAACCCCTGAGCAGTGGTGGAAGATGTACGAGGCGCGATTTGGTCGATCTCGATTGAAGGCAGGATAGTCTCCTGCTTGACCTTGGTTGCCTTTTGGGGTGCTCGAGGTGCCTCTGGCGTGCCTTGCCCGGTCGAGGCTCGGCCACCCTTGAGCTTCCTGATTGCCCACTCTCTTAGGCGGTGCCGAGCGAGCCCCGTGCTGAGCTTCGTGGTCATATTGGTCGCGTAGCAATCAAAGATGGCCAACACGGTGACAAGCCTCTCAAGATCGGGACGGTCGCCTTCTTTAGCCATGTCCAGCCAACCGTTGAACTTTTTGACGAGGCCAGTTTCCATCCACCTCTTTGGCCCTCTGATGTGGCTCGATTTGAGGTTGGCGATTACCTTTTGGTATAGTTCGGGGTTGTTTTTGGCCTCCAGGAGGATGCAATCGATCAAGCGCTCTTCCTCTTGGCGTCGGTTCGTGAGCTTGTTGGCCGCGGACGAAGTCTTGGAAGAAATCTTGGCGGCCTCGGGGGGCGCGTCGGCTTGGCCGGTCTCGGGGGTGTTGGATGGTTCGGGAGACATTGTGTAAAGGAGTTGCGATGTGGATGAAGGAAAGGATCAAGGGAGGAAGAAGAGATGAAGAGGTTGAACAAGTGAGTGATCTGCTTATATACTACGGGTTGTGGTTCTAGTGAATCACTGTCAAATGCTTCAAGCTGTCTCCTTCCTCTTTCCTGTGAACACTCAAGCGAGCGTTCAAGCGCGCGAGACGCCCCAACCGCGGTCTCGGCGGCCTTGTTAGGCGCTGTCCAACGTGTCTCCTCCTCAATCTGATCTAAGGCTTGTATCGTTTGTCCTAAATACTGATCATTTGGTCCTAAGAATCTAGCGATCTTGGACTGACCTGATCATAAAAAATTTGTAAATCAGATCGTAATATTTGATGATGCTCAGGAACGGCTCGATCCACGCACACAGGCCTGATCGGCGGGTGGGTTAGGGTAGCGTTGGGTATAAGGCACGCCAAGAGCAACATGATCCGATGCATCAGAAACATACCATCTTGGCTCGACGTGAGCCACCAGTTGATTTATGCCAATGCATACTCTTTCTATTGTTTCTTGGTCATGTGTAGTAGCATGAGGCCACAAGTGGTGTCAAGGATGCAGCAGATCGCGGGGTGAGGCGACGAACCTCTGGATATAAAAGTGCGATATCCCTTCAGCTCACGACCACAAATGATTGTTCTTTGTTCTTTGTCGAGTATTATTGAACATTTTCATCTCGATCATTCATATAAAGCATTGTTTCTTTATAAACTTTTGACCTAAAAAGGTTGACCTCAAGTACACTTTGTGATCAATCCCTCGAATTCGTCCACGACCAACCCGCATCGACCAAGCCAAAAGGGTTTTTCAAAATGGCCCGTACTATTAGACTGATCGTGCCGGCAGGCCAGCGTCGGCCTGGCTCTGCGTCTGCTACCAGAAATTCTGCCCCCTTGCCCCGCGCAGCAGCAGCAGCACAACGGCACCCGCATGCCACTTCGCCTGAGTTTGTATGAACATCACCGACCTTTCGGAAAAAAAATATTTTCCCCAAGAGACTCTACTTAACACCGACCGCTTTTAAGCATTCTCTACAGTCACACATTCACGTCTTCCCAACGCATTCTCGAGGCGGTCTCTGCAGCAAGAATCTTGTCTCTGCCGCACTACTCCTGGCACTGCTCTCCCGCTCGGCACTCAAGAAAAACAACAAACCAAACCCTCCATTTCTCGAAAGCAGCACGCTCCCCAAGCCTTTTGTTTACCCCCCGCGCCGACGACCTCATTTCTTATCTGGCTGTCTACCCAAACACTTGCTACGACTCCTCATCAAAATGGCTACCACTACTCGCACTCTTCGTGGCCTTGAGGGTTATCCTGCTCACCTCAACCACTTCCGCTTCCGCCGCGCCAATGAGCGCGCTGTTGACCTCACCTTCACTATTCCTCGTCGCCACAAGTCTCGTCGTGACCTCGACGACAGTATTGACAAGATCACCAACGTCCTTGGCCAGGTCCGCAAGGAGATGGCTATCATGGCCGCCGAAGGACCCCTTGGCACTGATGCCCTTGGAGATCTCGTCCAGGAAGCTCGCGAGATGGTTCATGGAGCTGTCTTTATCGTCACTCGATTCTACCACGACCGCGAGGAAGGGCTCCGTACCGCCCGCCAGCGCGAGTACGCCGTTCTTCGCGAGAAGCGCCTCGGCTGTGTTCTTCATCGCGTTCACCACGCCATTATTACCATCCGCTATGAGTTCGCTGCCCACGCTTCGCAGCTCATCGCCAGCCGCGACTCTCGCGTCGCTAAGCTTCTTGACGCCCTCCACAAGGTTGAGATTCAGAAGCTCGAGCTCGTCGCTCAGGGCGGCACTACCCCTTACTGGGAGTAAAGGGACTGCCTGTCTACGACATCACTGATGGAAATCTGTCACCTTTTTTTTTTGTTTTCTGCCATGGCTATTTCGGTACGAAGGGAGGATGTTACGCGATACCAAGGGGACATGTTCTGACTACTAGGTCACTGGTGGAGAGGATATGATTCTGTTGATTTTCGGCATGGCATGGAGTTCGAGAGGGGGGGAAATATGGAAACCATCTGAGCGCTTCCGCTCCGGAGTTGGGGACACCATTATACCCGGAGTTCGGAAGGATTGATTAACGGCCCATGGCAGGAAAATGGCTACGAATGGACGATTTGTCCCTCTTTGATTTGTATCTAGTTCAGTGTTTTATCGGTCCTTCGGGTCTGGCTGTGGTGAACATTGTTCCCACGACACTGTCCTATTTCACGAACACGAAAAGGATTTACATTTTTGCAATCTTCCCAACGTGTGATGCTTGATCTTCTCGTAGTGTATGGAGTGTCTTGACCGCTATTAGGACTTGAATGTTGATGTTTTCCTGGTTGCTGGGTGGTTGCGACACCGTTGAGTCTCAAACCTTCACCCGCATACACGTCAACTTTAACCATGCGCCTGGCTCACGGTAGGAACGGTGGCCCTGTCATAATTCTCGTGGAAAACTTTCGCCTAGCTAGGGCCTGACTCATCTGAGCGGCAGCGGCACTTGGGTTGACGCGCTGGTGCGCGCACGCACACCTGAGGCTACGGCCTGAGGCTACGCTCGTCACTGGGCATCACCACAGTAAGGCAGGCAGATGGAGAGCCTGAATTTTACGTAAGAAATTCTCTGCGACATGGGAAGCCTCTGGATTCTTCTGTCACGACCTGTCTTGGTTTGCAATAGCATCTATCGAGAGTATCACCGAAGCACGCACTGCTTTGTTGGATTCAAGCACCTGAGATGTCGTCGTCAGATAAGATAAGCTGTGTCTTGGCAGATTAGAGATAGTCTGTCACATCTCTAGTCCAAACTATACGTCCTCAATGCAAGGATCCCATTCGTCATCACAGACCATATGCGACATAAGATGACGGAGGGCAGGCTGAAACCCGCCAAGGCGATTAAGCATTCAGCTCTAATCCATCGTGCGAATGGCATCCCGGACGCCTCCGCATTCCTCTCCACCACATCCATGTCGATCGAGCTGGGGAACAAGCGCCCTGCATCCGCTAAGCCCCCTCAACCAACAGACAGACACGAAATGCAGGTGCCGTCTCATGATGCTAACCGCTGGCTGCGGGGGCGTGATGAGATGTCGCTCACAAACGCTGGATGACTGAGCTTTCGTTTGTTCCTGTGAGCTTTACGCGTTCCTGAGGTTGAGCACCACCTTTCACGACACGCGTCTCTCATTCACAAAGTCGAAACGATACTCGTTATCACATCATCACGCCATGGACCGCGTCAGGCTTGCGGAGAATGGAATCTTTATCGAAGATGGCGACGAAGGCTGCGAGCTACTCCCTCCCCACGTCGAGTCACTCCAAGACGCGCTCCTCGACTTCAAACAGACCATCCCGGATAGGTTCGGATGCACCGAAGACGAAATGCTCAAGCTCCTCGACGAGAAAGGCATCAATGCGAGCGACGACATCCCCGATGATGACCGCGCCGAGATCGCGGATGACTTGGAGTTTTGCGCTGGCATCAGGGAGTTGACGAATCACCTTGTCCAGGCGAACCAGCTCTGGAATGATGAGTATAGCGAGGATGATTGGAGGGAGCAGTTTGAGGAATTGCTTCTTGATCAGTGGGTGGAGGAAGCCCAGGTTTGCGACGGAGACACGAGGCAGTGAGTCTGAGGTGTCCAGGTGCGGAAGACGTGGTTTGCTGACTGTTGCAGAACAGCACGTACAAAGTTTTATTACGATTCTTTTCAGCAGTAAGATATATATCGTTGATTTCGCTTATCTGCTTGGCCGCTGATGACCTATGCCAGGGCACGCGATCGGCCATGGACGCTATTCGGACCAGATGGCTCTGAAGGAACACAGGGCGATCTACCAGAACCGAAGCCAGACTGGGCTGCTCATTTCCCCGTCTTTGTCATCTCACCGGCAGACAACCAAAAGCATAGCGGTCTCCAGCATTTTGCCTCTAGTCACTCGATCGTCGATAACTTTTCGCAAGTAACCCTGGAGCATCTTGCTGGACACGGACTGCAGCCGAGTGCTACTGGAGTTACCAAGACTGGACGGAGGGGGGCGGCTTTGTCCCCAGAGCATGTGCTCTTCCCGTGGCTTATTGCTGAGCACATGAAGGATGAGTACAAGGGTAATGCAGAGCTTTGCTATAGCAAAGCTGCACATGCCGGCGCGGCTGCATTGAGAATGCTCCAGAACTTGTCCAGGCATGATATCAAGTTTCCCGACGATACTCACATTCCGCCTGTGGTGATAGTAACAACCAGGCGTGATTTGGTTCGCGTCTGGATCATGCATTCAGCACACTCTAAAGGCACTTTTGTAAGTAGGATTGGCTCATGGCTTTCAAGTTACTAACACGTATCCGTCATGTAGGAGATGCAAGTCATCTGGAGGGGCTCCCTGACTCGTATGGTGGACATCTTTGAGCTGAGGACGATCCTCGAAAACTGTCAAACTTGGGCGACTCGAGTACTGCGGCCGTGGATCTCTAGGCAGATTGACCTCTGGAAACAGCACTGTCCAGATGATTGTCCGAGGCCATTTGACGCTTCTCTTAGACGCCGAGCTGCGCAGTCCAAAAATTCGAGTAATCGCCCATTACGGAACGAGAACGCCCCTGAGGAAGAATCCGGAAAGAACGAGAACAAAGACGTCAACTTGAGACAGATCGTCAGAGAAGAACATGATCGGCTATTAAAACAGCTGTCAAAAGACCCAATCGAGACAAAGAGGCCGACACGATCGATAGCTACCCAGACAGGTCCTGCAAATCCCCATGTCGACGGACACCCCCTGGAAAAGTCGGCCGTACGGTCAACAGCCTTAGATTACACGAGATATCTTCCTCGCAGAAAGATTTTAGATGCAAAGCCACGACTTACCAAGGGCATTGGTTTTGTTGGGGCTTTACCATCTTCCGACAAGGGAGAAACTGTACCAGCGGGGGCTCGACGAGAGACGGACAGCACGCAATGCCAAGTCGGTAGCGTCGATCTTTTCAAGAATACTAAGAAAGTATTTGGTGAAAAGCGCATATTTACCATTAAGCTGCCTGATGTCTCATCGGAGGAGATTTTGGCGCAGAAGCCTTGGCTAGGGGCGAACAAGAGTTCTGAAGCTGAGAAGCAAACGAAGAAGACATTGACACAGAAGAGCGAACAGGCCAAAGATGAGGATGAGAAGGATGGAGTCGGAGAGGGTGATGACGAGAAAAAGGTCGAAGAGGCAACTCATGACAAGAGCGAAGCCGAGAATAAAAGCAAAGAGAGGAGCGACAATGACAGAGTCGACGACAAGAGTGATGATGAACTGGACAAAGAGAAGAAGAGCAAGGAAGAAGAAGAAGCGGTACCACCACTGAAAAAAGCGATAGAGGTACGTGTATCGATGAGAGTAAGGAACAAGGCTTACACTGGCTAGGAGGCCGATACTCGGCAGATTTCAACGACCGACGATAAAGATGGCCCGCTAAAGGACACAGCTGAAGCTACATCGATTCCAGAAAAGGGAAATGAGAAAGACCTGGAACCAGAGCTGGTGGCTTGTTCCAAGGTAACCTCGATACATGCTACAGAGACCGCCGAGAAGGAGAGATCTGGCGAGATTGCCAAGGAAGAGAACCCCGAAGAAAGTATCGAAAACGAACGCACTGAGAAGATTCCCGAGAAGAGCCCTGACGAAGTTATCGAGAAGGGCGACTCCCAGAAGGTTGTAGAGGAAGAAGAGGAGGCAGATCACGAAGAGATTACGGACGAGAAGCCCAAGGAGGCCATCGAAAAGGGGGTGTCCTCCAAGGAGAGTACCAAGCACGAGAACCCCAAGGAGACTACCGAGAAACAAGACTCCAGCGAGGGGCAACCCACTGTCAAGCAAGATACACCACCTCCTGGAGATGGACCGGTCAACAAGCCGGCAGCAGATACACCGGAAACCCCCAAGGCAGCCAAAAGCATGCCATCTCCTCCCTCAGAGACGAAGCCATTTGCCGTATTCGACGCGACACGATGGACTCACGCCAAGTTTGCATTTGGCTCCCCTGGTAGTTCGAAAGAGCCGCCTTTTACATTCAAAATGAAGACGGAGGGTAGTGCCGATGATCCAAGGATTTCTTCGATACCTGGAAGTCAACCGAAGGATCCATCTGCCAGATTGTTCAAGTTACCCCAAGGAGACCACGACGACGGGCCCGCGCGTTTAGATAATCCACGACCATCTAAGCTGATCAAGGGAGGGAGGGGAAGTTAGGCGCGGACAAGAGACGGATGATGGAGTGAAGGAGAACCCAAGATCCTCGAGGCCTCCGGGTTCGACCTTGGTCCGGCAAACAAGGACTCGATCTAGAGCGGCGATGTTCCGGCTTCAAGGGGTACGACAAGACTCTTCAGTCTGAACGAGATGGCGGCTCAAAGGAGACCTGTCTGGAAACAAAGATGGCGATTGAGACGGGAAATCTTTGGTCAAGTGCTGGCGTTGAATGGTCTTGTCTAGGAGGTCTTTGTGCCTTGTTTCGATAGTCTGAATGAACATGAAGCCTAGGATTTCGAACCGTCATGTCCGCGAAAAGCCGAGTCAAGGGTAAAGTGTCCTCTCAAACTTGAGTTCCGGATACCGGCGAGAAACCATACAAAGCATCCGGGCGAATATCGAGGTTGAAGGATTTTCGAAGCCAATGCCGTCAATGCAGCCCAGCCTCAGGTTGTCAACACGAATGTCTGCGCTAACTAAATTCTCCCAAGTCTGGGCTGGTGATGTCAACGACGACGGGCCACGCGACCACCGAAGGATTCGCTTCGCTCACAGTATCGAGAGAAATCGAATTAATCCCTTAACCGACATCTTCTGTTAATCTGTACACTTCTGTTAGTATGCAAACCCGACATCTGAAGAGCTGCGAGTTGTTGGTTAGTCTTTGATAGCAAGGATATTTTGATAGCAACGGTGCCATGACAGAATAGGCAAGTATTTGGACCAGTTTCTTATCTACCGGAAGCTGAAAGACAGTACCGTCCAGTCGTTCGCAAGCTCTCTATTTAACATGAACCACCCAAACTACCGGCATCCGGCACTGTTCAAGTGTGTGTGAAAGAGGGGGAATATCAAGAAATTGCGTCTTGGCTGCCTCTTACAGTTTAGCGTCCTCCCGGCATCCGCTCCGCCCGGTTCCGGCCATGGGCCATTAACAAGGAGCTCTGAGCCCCAAGCAACGTAACGTACGTACTGCAACTCACCACACACTCACTCCAGAGAGACAGACACATAACCACTTATTATTACCCTTTACTAGGAAAAAACTTGCTCATCGTTCGACTGATGAGCATGCGCGCCCTGTTGGTCAATAATTGTGGTTTCTGGCCCCTTGCTGCGGATTCCGCTGCCCCCTAGGCGCTTTGCTTATACGCCGACCCCTTGCTTTTTGCTCAGTCGTCTAGATCCATCCCCCTCAGTTGTTGTCCCCCTCTACAGCGCCCCATGGCTCCCGGAGGCAGCAAGAAGGGCAAAAACGTACGATCCGGACCTGTTGCCGACAAGCCGTGCCACAACTGTCGTCGGCGACGGCTTCGCTGTGACCGTCTGGTCCCACATTGCGCCAAGTGCGAGGCCAAAGGAGTCGAGTGCCTTGGGTACGGTCAGCTCTTTCAGTGGACGGGTGCCGTTGCGTCTCGGGGTAAGCTCGCCGGCCAGCAGTCGAGCGCCGCCCTGTATACCCCGGTGAGGGGTGCTGCTGCAGCCCGCTCGAGAGCCTCAATATCTTCTTCAGTCTCGTCCATCTCTTCTGCCTCTCCTGCATCTTCATCTGCCTCGTCCGCCTCTTCGTCCGCCGCCTCGCCGTCCATCCCGCCTTCATCCCCGGCTGCTTACCTTGCTCCGAGTCTTCCTGAAGTCAGAGAGGTTGAGGAGCTGACTGAAGACAACAACTCGGACACGCCAGATGCCGAGTCCGAGTTTGACTTTACTCATGACCATGCAACCCCCGTAGCGAGCTGTGACACACAGCTCGTCTGTACCACGACATCAAGCCATGCCCTGGCTTCGGAGGCGTCGACGTCGACACCTTGGGTGCTTGTCGATCCGCTCTACCAAGACATCACGAGCAACCACAGACAGTATCTCGCTTATTGTGCGCAATCCTTGGTTCCCCCTCTTTCTCTTGGAAAAATGAGAGACAGAAAGTGATCAACAGAGACATGGCTGACCTAGTTCTTGCAGTCGATGCGCGGCTCAGTCGAGACTTTGTAGCCTACGACGTGCCCGACAACCCGTTTCGAAACCTCCTCAAATTCACTCAGGCCCACCCTCTGCTACGTCAAGTCATCATCGCTGCTTCGGCGACGCACATGTACAACCGCTCACGGCCCTGGCTGGCCCCGGACTCTCTCGACAGGGGCTTGGGCCCAAGGAACCTACTCATGGACGCCCTCGAGGCCAAGCACCAGGTGTTGCGTATGCTGCCGTCGGCCCTGCAGAGTATTGAGTCTATTGGTGGCGATATTGTCCTCGCAGCTATCCTGTTCCTCATCAACGTTGAGCTGATCGAGTCTGGGAAGCACAACTGGAAGGCTCACTTTGACGGTGCTGGGAGGATCATGAAGTTGTTGGGACCAGTGTCGGATGTTGATGAGAGCCTGAGAGATTATATCGTGTCCGATTGCTTCATGTGCGTCATGAATCTTGCTCTAACTGACTCAATGGGCTGACAATTAGTAGCTACTATATCTTAGAGTCCACATTCCGGCCCACGCCCACGGACTCGCACTCGTACTTTCAGTCATGTCAGGCGTTGGATATTCTTGGGAAGACGACCAACAGCTACTATTGCTGTCCGCCCCAGCTTCTCGAAATCATGCTGATAGCTTCCCGACTTTCTAATACGAGGCACGACGATCTTGTCTCGGCTGATATGGTGACGGCGGCTGGAGCAGCTTTGTTGGATCGAGCTCAGAATTTCGATGTGCTTCCTTGGGCGCGACAGGTTAACAACATTCCCTCTACCGAGCAGGATCCAGTCTTGAGTCGATTCCGAGTAGCATCGTCACATCGCCTGGCAGTATGCCTCTACATCCTCCACGCGATACCATCCATGCAAGCTTGGGTGGGCGAAGAACTAGCCGATACCATCTTTGACGAGCTTCATCAGACGCTATGCACGATACCCGACGACGATACCAACTTTAAAGCCACTACGTGGGTGACTTTTGTGTTTGGAGCGTGCGCCAAAACACCTGAGATGAAGGAGTGGGTGACGGTGCAAATCAAGAAGCTAATGCTCGAGTCTCCTTGGGGATTCCTCTATGCGGCGAGGGATGCCCTTCAGATGCTTTGGGGAGTTCAGGCTGAGGGTACGCAGACGAAGAGCTGGGTCCAGACGTTGAGGGATCTACACATGGATTTCTTGATTGTTTGATCCAGATGGGGAAGTATTGGGGATGATCTGTCTTGTGAGCATTGAACCTCACTTTGCAAACAATTTGCCACCGCCTGAAGGTTGGTGGTTAACGACGTTACTATACCCTTGATGATGGATTGGCCTGGGTAGGGTCTGGAGGAGTACGGTTTTGCCTTGATCGATCTTGGGAGCTTGATTTGAGCAATGGCCATTGAGTTGTATTGAGTATTCATGGCTAACTAAGTGTACAATAAGTTGAACGAATAATGAAACTACTTGAACAATACAGCAATCTTGATCCATAGGGTTAGCTCTGACCCCTTCATCTGATCAAGACTACATTTCCTGCCCCCTGACTTGAGCTTCAGCCTAGATCTTGCGCCTTGAATGTTGACCCTACACTTGAACCTCGGCCTCGGCTCCCTCATTCCACCCTCCCTCCCTCTGGAAGGACTGTCGTCGGAAATAGATTCGCTTAGCCCACTTCCAAGCCTCGGACAGGGTCATGAAGACGATGACATCTATGAACACGACAGCCCATTCCCAGCTGATGCCCGTGTGCTGGAACACGACGTGGTTCAGCTTGGGGATATAAAGAACAGGAAAGACAGTGAAGAAGACACCAAAGACGGCCCAGAACAGGAACTGGTTGCCCCAAAGATGGGCCAGCCACGCCTTGAATCCCTTGGGCATGTAGAACAGAGACCGTCGGAAGTCGATAAGACCCCAGGCGAAGAGGAGGAAGATCCAGGTCATGGTGGTGAAGCACGTAGCTCGAGCGCGATAGACAGCATCACAGGCCTCTGAATAATCGCTGTTGCAGTTCTCGCCGAGGTTTCCGTCACTGAAGCCAAAGATGACGATGGTGAAGGAGCCAAGAACGCAACCGGCCATGATGGTGCCGTAAACAACCATATCGACGAGGAATTCGGGGGTGAAGACACCGTATTTGAGCTGTTGATGGTTAGGTCTGGACTTTAAAGGGGGTAAGTAGACTCACATTCTGGGGAGGACGGTTGAGGATATCAGGGACAGCCTTTTCGAAGCCAAGACCAGTCTCACAGAAGGCGCCAGTGCCCATGAGCATCCAGATAATCTCGACGGGTGTAAGTTGATAAACAGAGACACCGTTCTTATCCTTGAAGGCGAGACCAGCGAGAAGCGTCACAACAAAGCCAATGTTGGCAGCCAAGACGTGTAGGATGAACTTTTGGATGTTGTCAAAGATGCGACGACCTTCCTCGATAGCGTTGAGAATAGACGTAAAGTTGTCGTCGGTGAGGATGATATCTGATGATTCCTTTGCCACGTCTGAACCTGTTCCCATTGCGATACCTACATCAGCTCGCTTTAGACTCGGGCTGTCGTTGACGCCGTCACCGGTCATGGCGACGTAGCGCTGACGACGATGCAGAGCCTCGATCATCCTGACCTTTGTGCTTGGGGCACAGCGAGCTACAACGAGAGGAAGCTGTGACAGATCATCAATCTGGGCGTCGGTGAGGGCGTCAAACTCGTGGGCAGCCATCATTATGGTCTCGGCCACATCAGCAGGGAGTAACTGAGTCTGTTCAGGAGAAGGAAGGATACCGACGTCGATGGCGATGGCACGCGCAGTCTGAGGGTGATCTCCCGTGAGCATGTGGACGACAATACCGGCTCCTTGACAGGCGCGGACACTGGGAAGAGACTCTGGACGAGGAGGGTCGTAGATGCCGATGAGACCTCGGAAGATGAGGTCTCGTTCAAAAAGGTCGCGGTTGGGAACAATGTCGTCGACAAATTCCGACTCGGAGACGACGCGGCTGTTGATCTTGTGGGCGAGGGCAAGAACGCGGAGACCTTGGCTGGCGAGAGCTTCCATGTTGAGGTGGATGTCTTGGCTGATCTCTGAGGTGAGAGGTTGGATGCTGTCGCCGATGGCGATGGATTTGCATGAAGAGATGACTCGTTCAACAGCGCCCTAACAGATAGATGTTAGTGACATCAACAAGAGACTAACAATGTTACTGACCTTGGTAAAGATATGAGTCTCGTTTGACTTGACATTGTGAAAGAGAACCGTCATCTTCTTCACATCAGAATCAAAGGGATACTCGGCGACATGCTTCCACTCAGTCTTCTGGCCCTGTGTAAGCTCCAACCTATTCCAACCAAAGCGACCAGCAAAAACCTCAATAGCAATCTCGGTGGGAGCACCCTTGGCCTTCCACTCACCCGGGTTAGTAGAACTGCTATCGCTCTGCTCGACGGTAGCCAGGTTGGCCAGGGACGCAACATTGAGATACCACTGCAGGCTAGGGTTTGAGGCCACCTCTTCCTGGGGAGAGATCAGGGACCCCTCGCTTTTCTCCTCAGCAACCTTTCTGGGCTCGGAACTATCGAGGAGGACCTGACCGGCCGTGGGGTTGTACACCTCGCTCGTCGCCTCGACCGAGTATGTTCCACAGCCCGGAACCCATGCCTTTCGTACCACCATGCGCCCCTGGGTGATGGTCCCGGTCTTGTCGGAGCAGATGTCTAGAGAGGAAGCGGTTAGCCGTTGTGGTTCGAACACGGTGCGGTAAGTAGAAAACTCAACTCGTCACACCGCCCAGCGCCTCGAGACTGGAGAGGTTTCGGACAATGACATGTCGCTCAAGCATCTTCTTTGTGCCGGCTGCCATGGTAAGGGTTAGGACTAGGAGTAGAGACACGGGGATGGTTCCGATGGCCGTCGTGATGGCGTAGATTATCACATCCCTGCGTGAGTCGAAGCTGTTGGCCCCTAGCACGACGATGGCGCACACGATGGCGAAGGCGAAGAGGGATAGGAACAGCTGGGAGAGCTTCTTCTGCAGAGGAGTGCCGACTGTGAGACCTAGAAACTCGCCCATCCAGTCGCGTACAGCGTCCCAGGCTTTGAGGGCCGCTGAGCGTTGGGTGTCGTCACGGTACCCCTTGAGGTCGGATCCGGTGCTGCTGAGGGCTCCTGCGATGAGGCCGATCTCGGTGAACATGCCAGTAGCAAAGACTACACCTCGACCACGGCCCTTGGTGATGGTTGACGAGCTGTACACGACATTCAGACGGTCTCCAGGGCCGGTATCGGCATCAAATGTCAACTTGGGAATCTTGAGAATAGGAACCGACTCTCCAGTAAGAAGAGCCTCATCAGCCTCAAGGTTAACAGCCTCAATGAGTCGAATATCAGCAGGAACCGAATCACCAGTAGCCAGATCGACGATATCTCCAGGTACAACATCAGAAGTCTGGATGGTGATTGTCTTGCCGCCGCGAAAGACGTTGCAGTTTGGTGTGCCGAGAGTACGTAGGGAGTCGATGGTCTTTTCAGCTTGAAGACTTTGGAAGAAGCCGATAAAGATGTTGAGGATGATGATTCCGGCTAGAATACCTCCTGGGATCCAAGCTTGGATGCCGAAGCTCGCGGCTAACGCCAAAACAAGTACCTGGCTAGCCCGGCGGCCACTGTTAGAAGGTGTCACAATATACACGAGATTGAGTGTATGTTGTATGTATAGGGTTGACGCACCAAAGTCATTGCGTTGAAAACTTGTTCGAGAAAGATCTTGACGGGTTGGACGCCCTTCTTTTGCTCCAGTTCGTTTGGTCCCATCTCCTCTAGTCGCTGGGCTATTTCTTCGGGTGTAAGGCCTGTAGCTGCATTGCTGCCAAGTTCGTCGAGGACTTGTTGGCTTGTGAGGCTGTGGGGAGGTTGAGAAAGGGGCTTGTTGGATTGGCCCGAGACGTGCTCTCCCAAGACGGGAGCATGAACTGCTCGTTTGCCCATGGTTGAGAACTTGATCGATCAGTAGAAAGAAGATTCAATCAGCAAGACAAAGCTCAATCAATGCCAATCAATTGCTGTTCAGGCGGAGAGGAGCAGCCATTAAATAGTCGAGGATCGCTGAGTCAACGCCGCATGTCGTTATTCCCCCACGTAACCCTGAGAGATCAGTCACTCGTCATAGGATGCATACGAAAGATGATTCTTGGCCACCAAAACACTGAACCCCAAAAGGCAGGGCCGAAGACTTAAAATCGGAACAAGCATAATCGCCAACCTCTCGGCACTCGATTTTGCCTAAACTCGATGTGGATGCCAAGAGGCAGGATAGTGGATCTTTTCATTGAACGACAGAAGATGATTCGTCATTTCTCAAAAACCTGGAGATCACCAAATGGCCCTAGCACACCTCCCGTCCGGTCCGTTGTCTTGCTTGCCCACGGGGTAGCATGTAACCAAGTGATGATATAACTTTCCAGTCCGATCCATTGTCTTGCGATTGGGTAATAGAATGCTGAATACTCGGGGTATGATCCAATGAGGTTTTCTGGTTGTGAAATTAGGCTCTTGTTGGAGAGAGTGCCCTGGCGCTTGAGCAAGACATTTTGACATACCGCTGTTTTGGTTTCTTGTACGTAATGGTTTGCCCTTTATTCTTGAAAACTGTTTATGCTCGGTTTGCCCAAATGAGAGAGAGGAAACATGACGTTGGTTCTGGAATGTTCAACTTGGGAGTCGGCTATAAGGAAAAGTCGGCTTTGTGTAACTTGTAAACACAGTATTCAAACGGTATTACAGAGTATCATAGATCGAGTACCCCAACATCAAGATAGTAACGCCAGCAACAACCTGTACAAGCAAACACTCTAACCCTATAACAACCAGGTATCTCCAAGCAACTATCCCTTACCCATTATATGGCCCAGCCATATATAAACATAAACAGCCAATAAAACAAACACAACCTACTCAACACCTCGCAGCAACCCGAGTCCCATTCTTAGAACACAACGCCAAGGCGTACAGCTCCATCCAATCCCTATCATCCCTCGACTCCAGCTGAGTATACGTCTGCGCCATCCTAGCCACAACGTAGTGTGTCTCCAGAAGCGCATACTGTTCTGATCATCTAAACCGTCAGCCTTGTACGACACGCCAGCGTAAGATAAAAAAAAAAACTCACGCCCTATGCAGGCCCTGGCGCCGCCGTTGAAGGGGAGATATCCCCAGCCCGGTCTCAGATCCCGCCACCGCTCGGGAATAAACTCTTCGGCTTCGGGCCCAAAGATTGCCTCGCTGCGGTGCATGGCGTAGACGTTGTAGAACATGGCGGTGCCCCTGGGGATTAGGAGGGGGGACTGCCCGTCGGCGCCGCCACCACGAGGGATGGTCGTGTCCCTGACTGCGACACGGGCGTTTGTGGGGATGACAGGATGCAACCTGAGGGCTGAGGAATGTGTTAGAGGGCTGACGGTTGTAGGGAGGTGGCTTGACTTACATTCGTTGACGCACCACTTCATGTAAGTCATCTCCTTGAGTTGGTGAGCTGTGGGGGGTTCGTGACCAGAGATGTCGACGACTTCTTGTCGAAGCTTGGCAAACATGTCTGGGTTCTTGGATAAGACAAAGAAGAGGTTGCTCAATAAGCTCGAGGTGGTGTCTCTGCTTGCCAAGAGGATGTGGAGGATCTGATCACTTAGACCCTTGCGGTCTTTTGCTATAGCCATCATGTCTGCCAAGAAATTACCCTCAGGGTTGTTGTTGTCTTGAGAGTGTTGAAGTGACTCGTCAATAAACTTGTCGAGATACTCGTAGACTCTCTTCTTGGCTCTATTGGCTTTGAAGTTGAACTTGAGCTGATGCAGAGGACCTAGTTGCATCTGCTGGATAATCTCCTCGGAGCAGATCATGTAGTCATCGACAAACTGCTGCTCCCTGGAGTGATCGCCTTTGTTACAGAGCATGCCTGTAGAGTGCCCCATGAGAAACTCTGTCGCAACGTCCATCGTGAGACCTAGAAACAGAGGTTGAAGGTCAACTTCAGACCCATCAGTTGGAACATGACTTGTAAAGGCTTGAAAGTTGCGCTCCAGAGTTTCAAGGAAGGGAGCAGGGTTTTCTTTCTTGAAGCTTCGTCTCAGAACCGTCCGAGCATGCCTCCATGTGTGTCCTGAGAGGACAAAGATGCCCCGGCCAAAGACATGTCCTATGACCGAGGTGCGAAACTCTGGAAGATCAAAGTCTTCAGAGGCAGTGGCAAGAATCTGTTTGAGGTTTAGAGGATCGCAGGTGTAGACACACTGCCAAGTCCACCTCTTTTCTACGTACGTGGTCCCCATCTCCTTGAACGCCGTCCACGTACTCTCGAGGTATCGTTCCGGAGCATGACGGAATAAGGCTCTGTACAGAAAGTCAAACCCGATGATAGGGTCCTTGACAGGAACTTTGCTCGTAGCTTCCTGGCAGCCTCGGGCTTGTGCGAGTTTCCATCTTCGCAGGTATGTCTCAAGGGCGCGGAGGGGGAGCGGGATGAGGATGAGGACGACGGTGAGGACGAGGTGTTGCTCGAGGAACTTGGTCAAAAGCAGGCTCAGCATCTTGATGATAGACATGAATGGAGCATGCTAAAACAAGAAGAGTACAAGGGGTTGATGGGAGTAAAAGGGAAAAAAGAGGCTTGACAGCCACCGAAGGTCCCGTGGTGGGCTCGGGGAGGTAAATGTAATGCCCTCGAATTATCCCCGACAGCCTGAATCAATGTCCCAGATCCGGACCACAAGAATACGCCCCCTTATCGAGCCGTGCCAGCACCGAGCTAGCATCCATCCATCTCTCTGGCTTGGGCTGTGCCGTGCCGTAGTTTCAGCCTGCCAAGGTGCCATGGCTTTGAAGAGAGGCAGCCAATGTCACCAACTATTCATGAAGGACTTGTATATCTCGGCTCCCTATCGTATTCAAAAACGACAACACCAAGGGGGGCCATTGGGGTCCAGCTTAGAATAGGATCCCCTGGACTATGCCTTGCCCCCACAGCAGCCTTTTGAGCTGGCACTAACAATACCTCCTGCAGTGAAACAAGAAAACAAGAAAATGGCATCATGGGTAGTCCCTCTTCGCCCTGAGAGAAGAAAAAAAGTAGAAACGAGCTCATAGGATGGAGATATGCCGTGTTCCTCCAGTGACATCGGGACCTGACGTACTCAGGGCAGTAGCTCGTAGATCTAAGGGGGGGCATGATTTGTGCCTTGGGACATGCTTCCTTTGTCCCGGCTGTGCTCGTAATTGCTTGGTTCCTAGATATAGTCAGCTGAATGATATTCAGAGTCTGACCAAGCCACACATAAGGCCTGCTGTAGTGACACTGCAACTGCACTCCTAGAGAGATTTTTTCTTCTTTTCTCTTTTCATGGCTCAGGGGCAAAAGAAAACCGGGAACTGACAGCCGGCTCGCCGGGATGTTCAATGACAGCGCAGAAGGGGGGCGGCACACGCAAGATCCCAGATGCGGCACGGTCCGAGACAGCGTAATTGACCATGAGACAGGGTCTACTTGAGTTTTTTACCACCCCGGGGAGAAGTAGAGTAAAAAAGTTGTGCTCGGTGAGATACCAAATTAGAGTCTCTCCTCCGAAAGGTTGGTCTATGACCTGAACCTGAAAAGACGGAGGAACGAACTCATGCAGACGCCACCGAAAGAATCTCGCAGTAGAACTTTGATACTATTCGTCGTCTTGAGCCGAGATTCCTAGAAATAGCCTATATAACGCGGAACTAAAAAGTCAGTCCTTGGAGAGGCAGCCGACTAGGCAGAGATGGTTTGTTCAAAAGCTACAAGGTTTCTATCCTTGGAAACGAACACACCCCGTTCATGCCCGGTCTAACCTGGCGTCGATCCGCTGGCCTTGCGTTGCGATGGGGTATACGGCCCACAGATCCCTCCATGCACGGCATAGCAAGCTTCACCGGAACGTCAAAGACACACGTACCGGCGGCCCGACCGTGGGTGTGGTAGCAGGAAGCTAATAGATAGATACTCCGCTGTCAAGTGAAATACCCCCCTAATCTACAGGTGGATTCAGGCTGTTGGGGTCTAAGAGCAGGGGTTTTCTAGCATCGATTGGTTTCTCTACCAAGGTATCCTTTGATGTTGTTGTCGTTGTTTAGCCTATTGTAAGTGATCGACATGCTACAGCAGGGATTCACATCCTGTTGGTTTGTTTCCCTTCTGTGGCGCCGCCTTTCCCGCAGAACTTCAACGGTCTTCTCAAGCCTCTCATCATCAGGGAACAACAACTTTCCACGTCGATCCCTCATGTATCGAAAACGGTGACTTTGAATGTCTCAGATTGAGTTTGTCTCAGTTGCCCACCAC
>JABCKD010001134.1:0-33873 GCA_013186415.1 Fusarium sp. NRRL 66088 | reverse complement strand
TACTATATATATTACTAGACGTGACTTATATTATTACTTAAGATAACGCTAATAATCCTCTACTAATATAAACCTAGCACGACTGGTTTATCCCTTAGTATTCCTATGATTATTATAAAAAGGCTTCTTTAGTATAATATAACGCTATAAATAATAGTTATAATAATATAATATAATAATATAATAGGGGTTATAACATAACGGGGGATAGTATTCCTATAAGCTAACGTTATTACTATAGCCCTCAGCGAGGATTTATCAGCGCCAAGACGCTATGGCGTAGGTGGCACGAATGACTAAATTAGCGCCTCGGCTAATAAGCCTCGGAATGGGAGCAAATCCCCCGACCTCCGGATAAGAGACGATACCTAGGGTAGCAGTCACGACAACATCCGCCTGGCCCAACCTTGGAACGATCCACGGCCACAGGCTCAATCTTGGGGAACTCGCCGATGAAATGTTTCGAATAAAACGCAATCTCCAAGTCGAAGAGTTTAGAAGAGTATCTATCTCATGCTTATCAAGCGTAACGTTGAAAATGTGAAGCCGTGCGTCGTTGAAGGATATAAACACCATTCGAGAGGGCATCTCGACAACAGAACATCGCCATCAACCCCATCTAAATTCCAAACTTGACCTCAAACAATTGCCTTGGCATTCTTCTAAGCCCAATAAATCACCACCTTCAAAATGGCTCCACCCAACTTCCAGAGCCCCGTGCATGTCACACACATCACAACCGCCACAGCCATCCTCGAAATTGGCGGCGTCACCTTCATCACGGACCCAGTTTTCGGCGAAGCGCCAGCCGAGTACGAGATCACGCACCTGATGCCGGAGGGAACCCAACCCATGTTTGCCAAATTCGAGGACGGCCCTGCTCTAAAGTTGTATGACCTGCCCATCATCGATGCTGTCCTTCTCAGTCACGAAGACCACATCGATAACCTCGATTTTGAGGGCCGTCGCCTCCTTGACGGGCGCAGAGTCATCACCACGCCAGACGGGGCCAAGAACCTCGCCCCGAGGCCTGGTGTCGCATCCATCAAGCCGTGGGAGACCTTGACCTTTCCTTTCCATGGGAGCAATTGGGACATCACCGGAGTTCCCTGCACGCATCTTCCAGGCGGCGAGGTCACCGGCTTCATTCTCCGCACGCAGGCCTTTGGCATGAGCTCCGATGGACTCCCAAACGCCGTTTACTTTACCGGCGATACGGTGCTGATGCCGGAGCATGCGGAGATCAGCAAGAAATACCACATCGTCGTCGCCATTATGAACCTCGGAGATGCACGTATTCCACTCCCTGGACGGGATGAGCCTTTGCAGATTACAATGGGAGGCAAAGATGCGGCAAACATGTTCCGCCAACTTCAAGCAGATATTCTTGTGCCCATCCACTACGAGTCGTGGCATCACTTCACCCAGTTTGGCACCGAACTGCGAAAGGTTTTTGAGGAGGAGGGCATATCCGACAAGATTTGCTGGTTGGAGCCTGGACAGAAGAAGCGAGTTATCTAGGTAGCTTAGAGAGGTAGAGTCGTAATGCAATTAGTGGGAGAGAGGTTATCGGCCTAGTATCAACCCCGCGTTCTGTTCCACGCCTGCCCACCCACAATCTCTTCCTCTCACTCATCACCACCTAACAGCAATGGACTTGACCTCTATTAAGCGCACTCGTCGGGCCTGTACGCGGACAAAATCAGGATGCTTACCCTGCAGGAGAAGACGCAAGAAATGCGACGAGATCAAGCCAGAATGCTCAGGGTGTCTCCGGAACCAGCTCATCTGCGCATGGCCATCCCACGACCCCGCAACCCCAGCCATCCGCAGCGATGCCACCATGACAGAACGAAACCTCTCACAGATTACCCAGATTCAAAATCAGATTGAGCGATCCACAAGCGATACAGCCCATGTCTTGGCGGCGCCGCTCTCTGCCCTTCCTCCTGCGTTCCGTGGCGTCGAGGCCGCGTCCCTACTCGATTCCTTCACGGAGCTGACGGCACCTCGCATGGTAGGCAAAGGAGACATTGAGAACCCATTCATCACGTATAATCTTCGCATTTCAATGCAAAGTACCGCCCTGCAACACGCTATCCTAGCAGTCAGCTCGTGCCACCGTGCCTACTCGGAGCCGACCTTCTCTCTCTCGTCCAGAGACCACTACGCGGTGGCCTTGCGGAGCCTGAAAGTAGGCATCACCAAATGGAATACTTGCAACATACATGACCGTATCTCTCTTTTGGCATCTTGCTTGACCCTTTGCTGGTATGAGGCAAGTCTCTCAGCTCCCCAATTTGCCGTGAGCACCCGCTGATGTCAGGGCCATAGGTGATTAGTGCCGATATCCGGGGCTCATTATACTACCATCTGCGGGCCAGTGGGTCGATGATCAGTGACCTGCGCAAAGACAAGAGGTGCCGCGACGGAAACCTTGTTGGATTCTTTTCTGAGCAATACTCTTATCTCGCCATCGTCGCCAATATTGGCATTGGCCAAGCCTTCTCAGATCGCCTGCTCGACCCCGGATCTCTTCCCCAGCCACTGCACACCCTTAACCAGAATAGCTCGATATACGGGTTCATGTTTGGTTGCTCACATGGCTTGTTCGAACTAATTCCCCGCATTGCCCGCCTTTCGAGTAGGCACAGAGCCCAGAAGGATAGCTCGAGTGCCATCCAACAGGAATATGATTCCATCTTGACAGGAATCAACACCTGGCTGCCGGATGGCCAAAGCCATGATCCGGCGTATGAGCTAGCCGGCGAAATGTACCGGGCCGCATGTCTCGTTTTCCTACGTATGTCGATGGAAGGCCATGAAGAGCCAGAGGCCGAACTGTACAGCCAGATCGAGCCAAGCATCACTATTTTTCTAGAAAGTTTCAGGCAGCTGTCTGGTGAATCACCGCCCTGGACTACCTTCATGTGGCCAACGCTTGTGGTTGGGTCCTGCATGAGGGAAGAATCACAGCGAAAGACTCAGCTGCAGCTCTTGGGCAACTCTAGTCTGAGGATGCAAACAGTGGACAGCACGGCTCATTGGTTATCTCTTCATTGGGAAAGGATGGATAAGGATGCAAAATTGTATGGAGTTGACGGACTCGAGAAGACGATGAAGGATCAAGGGCTCGACCCTTGTGTGGGATGATAGGGTCATCAAACCGCCCACCCGAAGGCTGTCGAGGCCGCCCACAGCAAACATGAGACCAAGCCATTTTTTTTACGATATCTCTTATCTCAAGTTACTTGATAACCTAAATCATGACACTTTACAATTTGGAATCGTCTCATTCACTCATTGCCTTCCCTTTGCGCATTGTCCCGTGTCAGCACGGTCAATCAAGTCATCTCGTTGCTGGTTCATGTCTTATTAGTGGGCCTCTCATTAACGCGTTTAATCCATATCTGGTTCTGATAGCGGCGCTTAGATACCGTTCTTCGTTGAGGCCCGGAACGACCCCAAACCTGAGCACTTGGCTTTATGTGCTGAGTCTTGTTGAACCTGACCTGTTTAGACTTTTGTGGATTGTTAGTGCAGGTAGTGACTATGGTGATCGATAAGGCTCTCGCGATGGCGGAATGCTGTTTCAACTGTGTGGCTTCTGTAATTCGCTCCGTTATAAGACGGAGTCCGTGGCCGTGGTCGGCTGTAGAATCAGATTGCAATCGCCCGCGTTGAATTGGCTGGAGCAAACGAACTTTGAGCAGACATGTCCCGTAAGTCGAGACAGTAGATTGAGGATCATACCAACTAACTAATAACCCTAGAACCATCCGATAGCGCTGCCAAAAGGAACCTTGACAAGGATGTCTCCATCAACTTGGACGCTTGTCTGGATCCAAACCTTACGGTCGAACGCGGTGAGACAGTCGTAATCGATCACCTGAAGCCCAAGCGGAATATCGGCACACTTCGAATCATTACCATCGCCTTCAACCTTTCCAACAGCTGGTTCGCCATTGCTGCGAGTCTATCCGTCGCAATCGCCACGGGAGGCACAGTCAGCATCATCTACGGGGTTCTGATAACATTCTTTCTCTATACCTGCGCTGCCTTGACCTTGGCAGAGCTGGCAGCTATATACCGGACGGCTGGGGGACAGTATCATTTTTCGAGCATCCTCGCACCAAAGAAGGCAAACAAGCTCATTTCTTACGCTTGCGGCATGATAGCCACTTCGTCATGGGTTGCTATCAATGCCAGTGTTAATATCCTCGGAGCGCAAATGATCACCTCGCTGGCCCAATTCTTTCTTGGTTACACGAAACCCGATACTGGTTGTTTTTGGGCGGTGACCCTAAGGTTGCACCAGATACTGAGACAGGAACCGACGATAGGAGTAAAGTGAAGCAATTACTAGGGTATGATCTGTCCGCACACGCTAATTGGCTCTTGTAAAACGTATGCCAGTTTGGCAGGCGATGTCTCGATTGTTCGTCCAGTAATCTTGTCGGCAGCGCCGGCGTAATATCGAAAGACGTTGTAAGCCCCGTCAATATCGCCTGTCAATGCGGCACTATATGTCTGGAATACTGGTAGTCAACCTGCTGCTGGTACGGCTCAGCGGCTTGTAATATGCATACCTTGCCATTATTAAATGCTTCGATGGCGGCAAGGAGCTCTCGGTCACGACGTATCAGCTCAGCAAGTTTATACAATAATTCACCACGATCAATAGCCGCCAGCTCTGACCACTTGCCCTCAAAAGCATGACGGGCAGCTCTGATAGCCGTATCGACGTCTCCTTCAGACGCGCCACTGAGGGTGACGATCTCTTCGTCGGTTCTTGAAGTTGTATTAACGCACGGGTTGTTGTAAGCTGCACCGAAGGGGGCGCCGTACGAGGGGTTATATACAGTGAACTTATCACCGTTGGGCTCAACAAATGTGTTGTTGATGAACAGCCCAGTCGGCTGCTCGTAGGTACGGCCGTTGGGCAAAGTAATCTCAAATGCGGTTGAAGTCATGGTGTATGGGGTTTAACGATGCTGTAGACGGAAGAGCACTCAGTATTTACTCATGATACAATTCTAGAAGTGGACATGCATCTCTTAAATATTCGATGTGACAGTGTTTCTGAGTCCCTTGAATCCGGGGTAGGTGGGTGGTATCCCGGGGTAAAAGTGGAAACGCGTGGAAACCTCTTCTGCATCATCATCAATCGGCATTGACCTTGGGAAAACTGTCTTCGAATCAAACATTCCAGCGCAACCGGAGAGATTTCGAACCGACTCTTGGCAAGGATCTAGTTGAAGCTAAGTCCTTTGCCGCTAGATCATTAACCTCGGTTTCTGAAGAGCCGTACAGGGCCAGAAGTGACGGTGATCTAGGGCGGCGGAACACTCATGCATTGCGCTATCCAAATTCGGAATAGCTGCGGAGAGTTGAACCTCCGATCCTTGGCCGGAAGCTTGATTTCGCCGATAGCACTCTCCGACCGAGGGAGGCCCTCTCCTGGCAAGGGTGGTAGACTCGGAGTTCGGATACTGATACGGAACTCGTTCATCCAGCTTCAAACAATGGCTCAAGTTAGGGATGTAACTTAGCTATGCGTACCATTCGTGTTTTCTCCGAGCTTTGACAATGTCGCCGTCAAACAGTTCACTCCACACCATACATATCACTTGGCCATGTTCTACACAAAACGAGGGAGCCGAGCCGTAGCCGGGAATTCGTTTCTTGTCACAACCCTACTCCCCATCCGGGCCCTGCTGTCAACCCAAGCCTGCCCCCTACACATCAGTTCCCAGATTGTTCGGTCGCCCCTGATGGTTCATCGAGAGCTCAGCCCTGATGTTGAGGTTGTTCGCGCTGTGCGCGATCCCCTCCCAGTGCCTGGCCAGCGGAACGTCCTGGTGACAAGCGCTCTTCCATACGTGAACGCCGTCCCTCATCTGGGCAACATCATCGGCAGCGTGCTCAGTGCAGATGTCTTCAGCCGGTATAACAAAGCTCGAAATCGAAACACCCTCTGCGTCAGTGGAACTGACGAGTACGGAACGGCGACTGAGACCAGAGCACTCCAAGAGGGGACCACGCCTTTGGAGCTGTGCAACAAGTACTACGCCCTGCACCGCCAGATATACGAATGGTTCGACATCGACTTTGACTACTTCGGCCGCACCACTACAGAGAAGCAGACCGAGATCGCGCAACGTATCTTCACCAAGCTCCACACCAACGGGTTCCTCGAGGAGCAGACTACGTCGCAGCCTTACTGCCCCGAACACGACGCATTTCTCGCCGACAGATTCATTGAGGGTACCTGTCCGCGTTGCCAGTACGATGACGCGAGAGGTGACCAGTGCGACCAGTGTGGCAGCCTGCTAAATGCATTGGAACTGGTCAACCCGCGCTGCAAGCTCGACGGCGCAGCTCCCGTTCCAAGAGAAACAAGACACCAGTATCTACGCTTGGACAAGCTTGAGGCCCATGTTGGAGCATGGTTCTCAAGTTCAGTCAAGGGCAGCGGCTGGTCGAAGAATGGCGCCCGCATCACAGAAACACTGCTCAGGGAAGGGTTGATCCCCAGGCCGATCACCCGAGACCTCAATTGGGGAACCCCAGTGCCGCTGGTGGGATACGAAAACAAGGTACTGTATGTCTGGTTTGACGCCTGCATCGGCTACATCTCCATCACGGCCAACAACACCCCACACTGGGAACAGTGGTGGAGGAACCCCGACGAAGTCAAGCTTTACCAGTTCATGGGCAAGGATAACGTCCCGTTCCACTCCATCGTCTTCTCCTCAAGTCTGATTGGCACAGGGGAGACATGGACCAAGTGTCATTATCTCGATGCGACAGATTATCTCAACTACCAGGACGGCAAGTTCTCCAAGTCTCGAGGCGTTGGCGTTTTTGGCAACGATGCCGCAGATACAGGTGTATCTGCGTCCGTCTGGAGATACTACCTCCTTTCGTCGCGTCCCGAGACCGGCGACTCTCGATTCGACTGGACATCATTCATGTTCAAAAACAACTCCGAGTTGTTGGCCAACTTGGGAAATTTGGTCAATCGCCTCATCAAATTCACCGTCAAACACTTCAATGGTCATGTCCCGGACTATCGTCCTGACGTGCCAGATCCGCACTTCTCCTCCCTTCAAGGTCATGTCAACAATCTACTCGCCACGTACCTCGACAACATGGAAAGCGTCAGGCTGCGGTCTGGGCTGGAGACAGCAATGAGCATATCGGCCCGCGGAAACCAATATCTGACCGAGAATGCCTTTGGCTCAGCGTTGGTGGCAGATGACTTTTCTCGAGCCGCATCGGTAGTAGGTCGTGGGCTGAACCTTGTATACCTCCTTTCTGCCCTGATGTCCCCATTCATCCCTACAGTATCCGCTGAGATCGCGGCCCAGCTCAATGCACCCCTTCGCACCATCCCGGATCGGTGGACTGGCCGGGATCTTCTACCAGGCCACAAGATAGGAGAGCCAACTCACCTGTTTCGAAGAATCTCTGAGAAGCAGATCGATGAATGGCGAGAACGCTTTGGTGGATCACCTGGGTCATCAAGGCCTGTCAACGATTCGGCCAAGATCAGCTAGGTAAAGACAAAGCACCAGGACAAGACAAAGAGGAGTTCATCGGGAAATACTGGGAATTTCCTGCCGAGTAGAGTTGATCTGAGAGTCGGCAAGATTATACGAGCCAGTGAGCATCCAAATGCCGACTCGTTGTATGTCTCCACGGTCGATTGCGGCGACAAGCCGGGCACGGCGAATACTAGCTGGGATGCTGAGACAGGTGCCACGGTTAGAACCGTCTGCTCGGGGCTGAAGGGCAAGATGTCACTTTTCAGCCTCCAGGGCCGGTTGGTTGTGGTGGTTGCCAATCTCAAGCCAGTCATAATGAGAGGCGTCAAGTCAGGAGCAATGTTACTAGCTGCCGTGCCTAGCGAGGATAGTGGCAGCATCATCGAGCTGGTTGATCCACCTGCGGGTACTGAGCCGGGAGAAAGACTGTCTTTCGAAGGTTGGGACACTTGCACACCAGATCCCGTCTTGAAACCGAAGGAAAAGACTTGGGAGACCTTGCAAGAGGCGCTCAGAACAAACTCTGACCGTGAGGTGGTGGTTTTCCGTGACAACATTACTACAGCTGTGCCCCCTGCGGCTTTCACTGAGGGGGGAAAGGCAGGTGGCAGTAGGTTAGTTGGTAAAAGCGGTGCGTCTTGTACCATTCCAAGCCTGGAGAACGCAACGGTTAGATAGGCAGTTCTCGCTTGAGTCTACAGTCCCATGTACAAGTTGAAATCACGCCATTATCAACCTTCATATAAATACACACTCGTTATTGTGTTCACTGGTACCTACTTGAAGAAGGTCCTAGGGGTAATTCTCATCGCCGCCTGTATAAAAGGAGTTATTGGCCTGATGTCAACACTCTATTGTCGTCAATGACGTCTCGAAAAGAGATCATCGGCCACAATCGCAAAAGACACAGCCATCAATACATCGCGACATCAGAACTTAATACCGTTAACCATCATAGGTGATACTAGCACTGTCACGACAGAACATGATTTGTTATAGAGGGTGAGATGGTTGCTTTGAAGTCGGAAATCCCCTACCTAGAAATTATCTTTTATATTTCACTGTAGTCAATGATGCACTAAATAACCATCGGCACAATTGCGGAATTGATTGAGAGACAACTATCGTTGAAGACACATGACACATGATGGTTGCTCCTAAGTGACGGAGGACATATCGACGGGCGTTCACGCGGTCATCATGATTCATGTTGGATTTGATGCATCATCTCTCGCATTGCTGATTGGATATAGCACTCATTCATATCTAAACGATAATCTAATGGCAGTGCCCAGTCGCTGAACCGCTGTACTCATTGCCTCTTTGGTAGCGCTTGCGAATGTGATGCGAAAGAAGAGCTCGCCCAGAGGGGTATTTGGTTCTGCGCGGAACCAAGATCCCCGAGCGCATAGCACTCCGTTGTCAAGGGCGTTGCGGAATATCTCCTCTTCTATGTCGAGAAGGGAACGATGGGGGTACTCGTGGTGCTTGGAGTGGTCGATTTTCAGCCACAACTATGAATAAACGTTAGCATTGATCATTCATTAGCATCTGAGAGCCTGGGGGCTTTCAGAAGGACTATGGGAAACTCACAAACATGCCTGCTGACGGCGGCGTCCAACTCACAAGATCTCTCGGCAGGAACTCTTCACATGCAGCGAGCAGCATGTTGCGTCTTCTCGTATAGTTAAGCCTCAGACTCTGAAGCCACTTGAGGTAACCCTCGTGGCCCCATGTTTCGTCGAGCAGCTTCCAAAGCAAGACTTGTGCCAACCCTCCGGGGCCTTGGTTGGCAACTTCGGCGTGGTGGAGATATCGTTGAATTACCTGCTTGCTAGCAGTAATCCAACCCATCCTGGAACCTGGGGCGAGTACTTTGGAGAAGGAATCCATACGAAGCACGCGTCCATCAACATCGAGACTGAGGAAAGACGGAACCAGGCCTGCCAGAAATTCCTCCAGTGGCTCGGCTTCCTCTGTGGCCAGGGCGTCTTTCCCGAGATAGGGCTGCATTTGAAGGAAGTAGTACGACTCATCTTCAATGATAAAGACATCGTGCTTTTGACAGATAGCGTAGATAGCTTGGCGTCGTTCAGCACCCTGTGTGGCTCCAGTTGGGTTCTGCCCAGAAGGCACTGTATAGAGCACGTGTGGTTTCCGACTGCCTCTAGACTTGGCATCCCATGAGCTTAGGACCCTATCTATCTCATCTGGAAGAAGTCCTTGCTCATCCATCTTGACACTGGCGACCTTGATCCCTTGGGGAGATATGGTCTCCAATGCCGTAGCAAATGTGTACGCCTCTGTCAGAACTGTGTCGCCCCGATCACGATCACAGAGCATCCGTATAGTCTGCTCGAGAGCGCTGGTGCTCCCTACAGTCTGACATACCTGCCAGTCGGAGTAGGGAGGGTTAAAGACAAGCTCAGTATGCTTTGTAATGAAACGTATCATTTGAGGTGACCCAGTCGCTTGACCGTAGTTGAGGTCGATGGAAAGATCATACTCTGAGATTCCATCTCTCACATCGCACTTCCCTATCGTGACCGTCTGGGTCAAATTCTCGTTTTGGGACAGCATTTCCTTTTCTTCAAAAAGCGGCGGTCTCGGTATGCGCATTGAAATGCTTGAATAAGGGAAATACTCGCTCGATGGATGGCCACCTCCAAGTGAGATGAGCCCAGGCGTGCCGAGATAGCCAGCAGCCTGTTTGAGGATACAGGGTGGTCTAGAAAGGCTCTCATAGCTAAAATGGGCTACATGACTGCGTTAGCAAAGACATATCTGTGAAGGTGATGGGGAAGATGAACAATTCCAGTTTTTGGCCATAGGCTTTCCGGGAGCCTGGTACTGCAGCGTGTTAGCACACAATGCCAAAGAGGAAGATCTACTAACAGTGGACCTGAACAAGTCGCTATTTGAGACAGCGGCTACACCAGCAATGAGTCTCCCGGCTGCGGTTCTTGTCTTTCGGATAACATCGAAAGGAGAGAGGCAGTTGTTGGTCTTGGCTGCCTCGGTGGCATCGACGGCAGTTGAGTGAACCATGATGTCTTGGCACAGAGTGTCAACTTATTTGGGCCGATTGATTTTTGTCCTGTTGAAATAAGGATAGCCAAGGGAGCACGGTTTGAACAACCTATGCCAGATGCATAGGTCAATGTTCCTTTATGCTACACCCAATCCCGGAGCCGGCTGGCCTAGCATCGGGAATCCTACCCCCGGTGGGGCACTCTTACGTCGGCGAAACATCAGTTTCGGAGTATCGTGAGACTACTCCGAGAATTCGGGATTGCGGTCTCGGGATCGTCCCAGCGCAACTCCGAAATGATCGGAAATCCGCCGTAAATGAATCATCTTCAGGGCTCCCTCCCTAGCCGCCATTGCCTGTCATTCACCCGCGACATGGCAACTCTCCGAGCTTTTCTTTCTGCATCAAGCCTGGGCCGAAACCCCGGGCACGCCGGAGTCAACCACTGGTTATCAATATCGGAATGGCTTGTGTATTTGCTTCCAACGCCGGCTAGAGCGTGGCCCAAGACAATAAGTCGAAACCTCTGAATTTCCAGCAAGACAATAATAACGAGTGGAGGGCTCAGGTTGCGTGTACAGTACTACAAAATTTCAATCAAGGTGCCGAACAAACCCATACAGTCCCGGCGTGCAAAATCCTCAAGTGTAGGCTGACCATCCTCGAGGCTACCACATGGGAGCTGCAGTGTAGAATCAGCCGTGCTTGACACGGAATTATCGTGCTCCTCAACTTCACTTGCCGAATCATGGCTTTCCATTTCGCCTGCGTCAAGGTCCTCCAGGAATGGCAGATGGGTCACCACTTGGGAAGCGGCGTCAAGACGACGAGGCAACTCATCTTCATGAGGAAACCTTCCTTTGCTGAGGCAGATATCCACACTCAAGACTAGCCTAAGATAGAGACTGGGCTGGAAGGCTAGCATGTCGACCCAGTCGAAACTTGCCGATTGGCTCTCTGGCTTTGTCATGACCAGATCAATGATGTATCTGACGATGTCGTGGATCCAGTCCACACTGTCATAACGGGTTTGGTAGACTTTCATGACGGTGGCCAGAATATCAGGTTGACTTTCCCTCTCGGGAATATCATCGTCTGGGCCGGGCTGGAACTGGAACGCAGGCCCACAACACTTATCATTGATGGTATTGAGGATCAGTGGCAAGACTGCGCAGCCAACAGCCGAGTTGGGGAGCCATGGACAAGTTCTCGCTCGACAAGTGCCCCGTGGCACCTGGAGAGGCCGCAGATCGCATCTTGTAAATCGTGCAAGTTCTCATAGATGATAGCTATAGACGATTGAGAGACATCGGGAGGCCGTTGGAAGACGCAAAGATGGAATACCTCGTAGTTGCAAAGAATCATACGTGCAGTATAATAATACATCAGCACGAGATTGGTGTAGAGAAGGATCGATTCGTGGGCCGTTTCCTGCCCTACTGATGAGCCTGACGCTGCCATCGTAGACAAGGCCTTCTCTCGAAGCTCCGGACCTGCGTCTGTATACCACCCGTCTAGTTTTTGTTTAGACAGATGGACACGTTTTGAAACTTCGAGACTTCGTCCAAGAGACAGTCCCTGAACGCCATTATGCGGGAAGATTAGTGCCAAGGCGTCTGTAAGGGCGACAAAAAGGTTGACTTTTTGCATGAGAATTCGGGCTAGTTTCTCCTTTGTGGTAGTGTCGTAGACCTTTGATCGTTCGAATTCATCTTCGAAATCCCCGAGTTGAAGGCCATCAGCCGTGAAGTCAAAGTCATCCTTCGTGATAAGGATCGGACGCCTCATCAAAAGGCTGAGCGACCGGTCCCTGATGATACAGCACCACCATACCCTCTTAAGCAGGCGTTTCTGTGCAGGATCAGCCGAGCTGGATGTCGTAGAGTACTGATGGGCGTCGGCAAGTCTGGCATTTTCGATGGCGCTTGTGAGCCACGACGCATCGACTTTTTTCCTCGTGGATATGGATGAAAATGAGAGAAGAAGGGCCGCCTGCGCTAAAGAAAGAGGGGATTGATCCGCCCTAAAGTCTAGCAAAAGCTTGGCTCGTCGGAAGAATGATGCTCTTATTGACCGAATGTCGGAGTAACCCACTCGCTTCACAGTGGTATCGCAAACAAACGTGCAAGACGCGAATAGCATCGCGTGTAGAACAGGCAAGGATATTACCCCTGGGGAGGAGCTCCCTACTCTCTGTTGGTAGGCTTCCCAGAAGTCGCCTTCATGAATGAGAGGTAAGACTGGGTGGATGTGGAGGAAGTAATGATGTATTAACTCATCGAGTAGGATACGGGTGGGGAGATGCAGGCTACCCTGCAACTCAAGGAAGGCGACATCCGGCGGTGGAAGAGCACCCAAGCAAGCCAGGTCGGCAAAGGGATAGTAGCTGAAAGGGACCTGGGCATATGATGAGAATTGGAGAAGGGCGGAATCGTGCATCCCACTCAGAGGATCATAGATGAAGCTGTCTATGTTGAACTCGGCCCGTTTGTCCAGGTCCGTTGGACCCTCAACCGCGACTTCGGTAGAGTCATGGATAAGCCCTTGACTTGGGCCAATGTATCCGTCTACTAGGCGCAATAGCTGTGTCTCGGTGTCGGTTATGTTCGCGCAGGTAGCCTTTTGAGCTGATTCTTTAAAGCATGGGCTGGGAACAGGGTTGACAGTTGAACTGCTCGCATCAGTTCCCCCAGTTGACGGGTGGTTCGCCTCGACTTGATGTTCTGACGAAGACGGCTTCTCAATCGGGACAACCTTGATTCCGTGGCCGAGAACAGTCCTTTATTGGCATCAGTACCCTTCCGTAGCGAACGCTTATGATGTAGCCTACCCCCTGTGCCTTTTTGCAACTACCTCGCATCGCTTGTCATCGAGAAGACAGTTGGTGCACGTGCCCTCTCTGTGAGCCACATCACAGCGAACTTTGCGACGGCGACAATAGAGGCAAGCTCTTGCTGCTCTTCTGCAAGGCTTTTTGGGCGGTTTTGGCCCTGGTTGCGCAACCTCGCTGGTCGGGAGCGCTGTGTGTTCCATGAGATAGGAAAACGTTTTCTAGGTGGGACAGCCGCGGGGTGGAAAGAGCAGGACGATACCGAGGGATAATCAAGATAGACATGGGAGTGTAACTGTTGCGAGGGGCTCGGGTAGGGGCTCTAGTGTTTGGCCGGGAGAAACCTGCCGTCTTGACCCGCGTTGTCAGATGGGGGAGTAACCGCCCGGGCATCGGCCACAGGATCCGCGGCTCACTTCGGCAGTGTCTTCTTCGCCTCCTCCTCGGCCGGCATTACGCTTCATTGGGTAAAACCATGGTAGCCTGGCCCCTGCTCCGATTCCCAGCTTCTCCGCATTGTTCGGAGCAGATTATCTACTTAGCTCGGCCGTGGGTCGCCATTAAACTGTGGGCTAATGATGTTACTGTAAACTGGGCCCACTCTAGGCGAGGTCTTGCGAATTCGGCGAGGAGAACTCTGCGGTGAGAAACTGAGTAAGAGGAGGACATCATCGATAGTAAGCGAGTAGCAGTATGTTTGCAGATAGAGGCTGGCTACTTTTGGCCGTTATCAATGATGTCCTCAAATCAAGGCATCGGGCACAAAGAACACAGTGGTCAAAATACGGCAGAGTTAAAGCCCAGAGTGCTGTACGACACTCTGAACTAATGACTGATCATATTGGGCCTTGCGCTGTTGTGGCAGATGGCTTCTTTTGGAGGCGTCATTGATGATAACAATAGGAACCAGGATGACTGATGATTAAGACTTAGTAATTCACGCTGCAACCGAATGAGCAGCATCAGAGGAGCTATCTTTCTAACATCCCACACCTTTGCACCTGACGTGTCTGATCTCTCGCTTCACTTTCACCTTGGCAAGTCTGTCACAGCTTGCTTTTCTCAATACTAGTTTTCTCTCTCTGCTTTGCTCTCTCCTTGTCGCGTAGGACTCGTCTAAGAATCTTCCCAGAAGCACTTTTAGGGATGACGTCCACAAACTCCACTCCGCCGGCGAGCCATTTGTGTCTGGACTTGTGCTTTTCAACGTGTTTGACAATGGCCTGAGCAGTTTCTGTCTCAGGTCGTGGCGCAGCTTCGTTTGATCGCACAACGTAGGCCTTGGGGGCCTCCCCCGTTCGATGATGAGGTACTGCGACAACGGCACAGTCAGAAACAGAGTCGTGGTCGAGAATGTGAGCTTCCAGCTCAGCTGGGGCGACCTGTGAGCCCTGTGATCCTTGTTAGCTACAAGCTAGTGCAGAAACGTCAGGTAAAGTATACCTTGACCTTGATGAGCTCCTTGATTCGGTCGACAATGAAAAAGTGTTCGTTGCCTTTTGGTGATAACTTGACCATTACCTCGTCTCCTGTTTTGAGCCAACAGCCATCACCATCCCAGAAGAAACTCTCAACCGTGGCCCTTTCATTGTTTAGATAGCCAGGAACAATCCCGGGCCCTTGAACGAGCATCTCACCGGCTGTCCCATACGTAACAACCTCTTTTCCAGAACTGTCGACGACCTTGGCTCTTGTGAGAGGCAGCAATGACCCCGATGATCCAGGAAAGATGTCTGCTTCACTGGTTTGCGTGATGACGGAGGTAGCCTCAGTCAAGCCTGGTCAGTGATCAGCACTGTTCTGGTACGGAGCAAACTAGGCGTACCGTAGGCTTGACAAATGTGCCAGTCCTTGTGACGGCTTAGCAAGCCCTGAACCGTCTCCGATGCAAGCGGCGCGGCTCTGGTGCGGACACACCGGATGCTTGAAAGGTCAAATGACTGACAAGCCTTCTTGTCGGAAAGCATCTGTACAAGAATGGGTGGGACAACAGTGACCTCCTCAACTTGGAAGTCTTGGATTGTTCTCAAGAACGAAGTCAAGCTGTACTTGGGCAAGACGACCACTTCGTCACCGCAGTAAGATCCGAGATGAGCAATCGCGATGAGGCCGTATATGTGGCTGAACGGAAGAACACCAAGTAACACCTGATTTGCAATTCCATTTTGCTTCCTGTAGGCAGCCTCGTACTGTTGCTGCTGGATGACGCCGGCGATAACGTTGAGGTGTGTTACAGCCACGGCCTTCTAGAAGTTTAAATTTATTACCAAGATAGCTCATAGACATACCCGAAGGATGTGCCGTTCTTACCGGGAGTCCGGATGTTCCGCTAGAATAGCAGAGATAGGCGATTTGCCTGGTGCCTTGGCCTTTGGGCCACTTTTTGGGCGGAAGTGGCGGCAACAAGCTGCCCTCAGTAATCAGCTCTTCAGTTGTCGTCAGTGACAAGTTGTGCGGGTCTCCAGCCAAGGGGAGAATAAAAACATGTTCTCGTGGTATGCCAACTTGCAACGCAGCCTCTAGAGCACTGTCCAGGAGCTGTGAGCAAGTTACGAGGGCCTTGGCACCAGACGATCGCAGCTGGCTTTGCAGCTCAGAAACAGTCAAGTACGGACTAGCAGGTGTAACGATGCCGTTAACGCGATGGACCGCGTGGGTCAGTGGGATGTAATCGACCTACATGCGATCAGTCACAATGACACTCAAGGAGCAGATCGTATCAGATGACAAACCGTGTTGTAAGAGAAAAGGGCAACGACGCGGTCCCATTCTGTACCTTGACGGCCCATGCCCAGTCTCTTAGACAGCGCCCTTGATAAGTAATCTTCCCGCTTCATCACTTCAGCAGCAGTATATGTTTTACCTGTCAGAGCACATGTGAAGGGATTCCGTGCTTGGGCAAATGGGCATCTGCCGTACCCTTCTTTTTCAAGGAACTCGGCGACGCTGATGGAATCGGGGATCCTTGCTTCTGGCGGTTCTTGTTAGTAGATGATGGGCATACTGCTGTACTTGGAGAATAGTTCTTCACCATCTGCACTTAGCCGGGCCCATTTCGGAGGCGTGAACACCATGATGAAAGCGAAATATACAACTCTCCAGCGGCCAAGTATCTAACACCTGCCTACAAAGTACTAGCAAAACCATTTCCATCATGTTTCGCAGTATCTTATACTGTCTTCTGGTGAGCGAGAACTGTTCCCGAGGTAAGAAGTGCCCCCGGGTTGCAGCCAGTGAGACGGTTGACTAGGACAAGTATTCCGCGGCAGTCTTGATGAGTCCATTCGCTACCCGACTTAGATGGCCCTTGGATAATATTTGGGACCGAGGTATCAAGATAAACTGCCGTCGGTTAGTCAAGCTCTTGAACAAAAGTCGTCGGAAAATGCCTACAAGTTTTCTCCGATGCTTTCTCGAGGTCGGAGTAACGTGTCCGATCAAGCAGGATATGTCCCAGGATGATTCACCGATTCACCATGATCGACGATGTAAACTAATGACACTCAATGCCAGAGGAAAGCTGACGCCCATCCTTTTGCTCGGCGCATTGGAGAGTATCACCGATGTCGGCACCCATCCAACAAGTAAGTCACTTGTTCTCATTGCTGCATATATTTACCGTCAATAACTGTAGCATGTTCTGGGATACTCCATCTGTTACAACAACCAAACAACCACTCGCCTCATCATTTCTATCATCAACGATGAAGAAATCCTCTGTTAAGGTTGCGGAATACCTATTCCAGCGCCTAGGCCAACTCAACATCACTGCCATCCACGGCGTCCCCGGCGACTACAACCTTACACTCCTCGACTATGTTGAGCCCGCTGGCTTGACTTGGGTTGGCAATGCCAATGAGCTCAACGCCGGATACGCAGCCGACGGGTACGCCCGTGTCAAGGGTATCGGCGCCATCGTTACTACGTTTGGTGTTGGAGAACTATCAGCTATCAACGCTATCGCAGGGGCTTATGCCGAAAGGGCTGCCGTGGTACACATCGTGGGTACCCCTTCGCGAGTGACCCAGGAGTCCAAGCTGCTTGTCCATCACACATTTGGGGACGGGCAGTTTCAACGCTTCGCCGAGATCTATCGCCACGTCACTGTTGCGCAGACAAGACTCCTAGATACCCGAACCATCCCAGAGCAGATCGACTGGGCCTTGCAACAGTGTCTCCTACACAGCAGGCCTGTGTACATCGAGGTTCCAGTCGACTTGGTTGATGCCCTAGTGGCGGCAATGGGCCTCGCTCACGCGTTGCCGTTGTCAAGTCATCATGCAAATGCCTTGACTAGCCCTGCTGCCTCCAAGGTCATGGAGAAGATGTACATAGCGAAACAACCTGTCATCATCATCGACGGGGAAGTACGGGCGATTGGGGTGGTAAACGAGGTAGAGCAGCTGGTCAAGTCTACTGGTTGGCCGACGTGGACTATAGGATACTCCAAGTCTCTAATAGACGAAGGACTGCCTAAGGTTCACGGTGTCTACAATGGCAGTTTTGAGACCTCAAAGTCTCGAGAGTTTATCGATCAAGCCGACTTGATTCTCTGCTTTGGCCCTCATTTTACATCCACCAACACCTTCCTCTTCTCAAGCATTCCCGATCCCCGAGTCACTATTCTCTTTACGGATATAGAGGTCAAGTTCGCCGGTGAGACCATCCGAAACTGCCCGACAAGACCCCTTCTCTCCCAACTCGTGCAGGAACTGGACCTGTCTAAGCTGCACAGGTATGAGAAATATCCCGACCTTCATAGGGATAGTCTTCTGGCATTCTCTATTCTACCTTCGGATGGCTTGATTGACCAAGCAAATGTCTGGCGCCTCCTCGGGAATTTCCTTCGACCAGGAGATATTCTGATGGCGGAAACCGGAACGGCGGGCTACGGAGCTCGACATATTCCTCTGCCGTCCCACGCCAAGTATTTTGGGCCGGTCACTTGGCTCTCGATTGGATATATGCTTCCTGCAGCCCAAGGCGCCGCACTCGCTCAGAAGGAGTTGATGAGCACAGATAGTTATCACGGGATCAAGAATGCACGCACCGTTCTCCTGATGGGTGATGGGAGCTTCCAGATGACGGCCCAAGAATTGTCAACCATGATCCGTTATAACCTCAATGTGGTTGTCTTTCTCGTCAATAATGATGGGTATACCATCGAGCGATGTATTCATGGCTTAACTCAGAAGTACAATGACGTGGCCTCGTGGAGGTATTTAGAGGCACCTCGGTTTTTTGGGGCCCCTGAAAATTCTTTTGCACGATCGGTCAGAAACTGGGGTGAGCTGGAAGAAGTGTTGAGCAATAGCACCCTCCATGATGGCGAGAACCTCAGGATGGTAGAGGTCCTAATGGGTCGGGAGGATGCACCTGAAGGCCCATTGTCCCAGTATCTGGACAAGCAACGGGCGTGAATGCAAGGGTAAACTGCTTAGTATGATATCAACGTATGAATTTTGCATCCGAATCTCGTCCAGTGAATGGCCGTTCTGCTGAGGGTTCAAACCACTCTTCGTGCTCTAGTACGGGTTTAACCATGAGATTCACAGGGCTCCAAGACAGCAGCTGCACACTATGCGAAATACCAATCGACAATAATTGGCCAGGCTGCAGTGGGCCAGCACGAAGTACTCAGTTTGTTTGTATGTTTGTTTGTTTGTATATTTTTCGTCCGAGGGGCTGCGAGGCCTCTGAGCGAGACTTTCACCCCTCATCCCACCAATTTGGGCGTCAAACAAATTCATTGACCTGGTACAGAAGCAAGGCAGGACACCGATACCTTACCTTCCGACGTAAAGCTTCAAGAAACAGGCGGCACGCAATCTTTCAGTCGGTATGGAAGAAAAGACTTACGCTTTGGTATGCTCTTTGGCTCTCTTATTAGAAAGCCAGCCGGAGATCTCTCGAGCTCAGCGAGGCCGACCTATTTCCGAAGCTGACTTTCACTTATGGCTTTACTTAGCACACGGGATGCCTCCCCGAGCGCCGATATTGACGCGCCTGTGAGATAGAGAGAAGGATCGCCTTCTTCAGCCGAGACGTCCGCCATTGAGTAAGCCTTCTCTTGCTGTTGTATGGCCGCTTCCGAGTCAGGAAAGAGACGACGAGCCACTTCCTCAGCCTGTCCAGCGCTCATCTAGATCACAATGTCACTCTCTATAAGCGCTGGAGCGACTACTCTCATATCTTCTGTCATCGTTATTGTATCAACGGTACCGCCACGATAAGCTGCTATGGCATGGCAAAGCCAGTCGCCTATAAAATCTCGTAATCTTGCCAGACTAGGGCCCAGAATCTCGTGGTATTGACCCTTGTTCTGTCCCAAGGCGGGAGTCGATGGTTTTGGTCGATCGCTCAATTGGCATTTGGACGGATACCGCAATTGCTGCGCCATCGATTTAAAACCTACTGTATCGAAAAGCTGTGGTTTGCTGGCGAGTTCTTTGAGCTGAACTTGAATGCGATTGTTGATGTATTGCTCGGGCAAGTCGTGTGGGAGAAGATCTGGATTTGGAGGTGTTTTGGCCAAGGAATTGGGATTCGTGCTTAAGAGAAATGCAAGAAATATTCCCGGACGCTTCTTGAGAACGTTCTGATCAATTCCCCGTATTCTTTTATCCCTGTAACGCTGTCGTGAGACATTTGGACGACGCTGTCCTATAGTTCGATCGAGACGTCGGATCGGATCGCAACGAACGAGCGGCTACTGCTGGCGCATAATGGGCAGATATTGTGCTGGAATGGCTAATGCCGCGGCCATCTCGCTGGAAACTCCTTGGAGTTGGCGAAGATCCACCATCGAAACATAGCGTGAAGAAAGAGACAGGTCAAAAGATTCCGATGAGGTATGATGAAAGGAAGGAGTACGAGCACCGTGATGACAAGTACGCACGCCAGGATGCGCGGGTCAGCGTTAGTCGTGCTAGAGTCATGGGAAACCAGAGTTGGTAAGGTTGACTGAGTTTAAAGCTAATGTTTTAAAGTAAGGACAGTATCATGAAGAGTCGCGACCTGGGGTGCATATATATGCTATCCTTGAGCTGAATTACACCACTGATTTCACAATCATCTAGTCTCAAGGAATACCCGCTCAATCCATTCCCGATATGTTGTTGATATCCAGGTCGCGAGCTCCCTCAACACCGCAGTCAACTGATATATCCCTACCAATGATCTTGTATCCCCAATATCCATCTCCTCCAAGATCTCAATGCAATCGCCGCGGTGGCAAGCAAACGAGATCCGCCAGCTGTGGTCGACTACGTAAAGGAGGGGTATCGTGACCCATGGACAACCCTTCGGACGAAACGTCTCCATGCGGCAGAACCAGGCAGCGGTCCAAACCCCAAGTTGTAGTCGGCCGTCGGTGACGGCAGTTCCGAGCTTGGTCTCGACGTTGCACCCAATCGGAGCAAACTGCAGTGGTGCAAAGGTGGTTTGGTTGACAGTTTGCGAGTCCCCGGGTTGATTGAATACCTTGTTCGTGATGGCGGTCATCAGTCGAGAGTCCTGGTCTGTTGCATCTGAGCGGAGTGGCTTTCCGTTGCTTAGCCACAGAGCGAGGGCAAAGTCGATCATCTTGGCTTCGATTACACTGCTCCCGGCTGAAGGCACGAATTTGGAAGTTAGCTGCGCTGTCAGGGACGGCACCACGTGAACCGTCGGTTGGGCGGAGAGCGCATGCACTAATAGTGGCATATGTACAGTCATGTTCCAGCCAATTTCAGAGTACCCGCAGAGCTCGCATGTGTCTGCGTCGGCTTTGAGGCGGCGCAGCGTACGAAGTTCCTCAAGAGCGGCCTCGGTAGAGTTCGCTGGCCCGCCGATGCCGAGAATTGCGTCCTTGCTTTTCGGATCATAGTTGATGGAGACGCCAAGTTCCTCGAGTGGACGGAACCAACTGTCTGGGACAAGTGGTTGTAGTTTCTTGAACTGGGTTTTGATCTCGGACGGAATGAAGCGATCGCGTAGCACAGTTATGGCGTGGATCCTCGTGAAAAGCTCGTGGACATCTTTGGGCATTTTTTCGAAGGGGTTGTCTTGCTGAGCAACCCTGACGACAGGTAAGTCCATGGCATGGAGGCTGTTGACGTTTTTGACCTTGCTCTTGTCTGGGCTCTTGCGCCTTGCCCTCGTTGGAGAGCCACTGGTCTCAGACTCTCGCAACGACTGTCCACCGGCTTCTGACCCTCCCATAGACTGTTCGGCTTGCGAATTGGATGTTTGTGAAGGAGTCAAGCTGGGAATGTCTCTACCCAAAAAAATTGGAAGAGGGCGAGAGTCAACGGCCGTGACGGCTGCAGATGCTGATCTTGGTGTTGCCTGGTCATCGTTGCTATCATACTGATGATCCATTGCAATAGATTGACCGGGGAGAGAACCGAGCTTCTGCCTCTTTGATGGGGAATTGCTTCGATTGCTTGATCGAGATGGCGGAGGTGTCATTTCAAGTCTACGCGGTTGGAGGCTGTATGGCTTTGGTAGTTGAAAGGGCGAGGGATTTGGAATGGCTTGCAGCCAATTCTCGATCCAATCCAGAAATGGCGTAGAATTCATCGAGGTTTTGATCTGATGCTGGAGAGAATGATGGTGCTGGTGGTGCTGGGGAAGATATGACCTTTTGGTAAGATAAGATTGTTTATTTTGATTTGGAGCGTCGTGCTGTTGGGTTGGTGGGGTGATCGACCCAGGGTCGGCGTCATGATTGGGCCGGTGTTGTCCACCCGCAAAGCCGGGTTAAGTCCAGGGTAAGACTCGACACCACTTCGACAGTAGTCCCAAGAAATTAATGCCATCTTACACCCAAAGCACCATAAAATCAATTCGATATTATCAATGAGTTTCCCTCCTATTTCAGCATTCTGTCGAAATCGACCGTATAATCGCTTAAAAAGTTTCAAAGAGTCTGTCCTGAAACTAGTCGTCTTCAGAACCCTTCCCCTCTTTTGAAATTTCAGTGACTTCGAATGCATGATCCGGCGCACATGAGCTGGGCCTTTCGAATACGTCACTCGATCATCTTCTCATCATGTCAATGTCGGACGACACAAGCTCTGGGTCTTTTAGGTAGAGACTGTTGAGTCTCTCTTTGAAGAGCTCTCCCATCTCCTCGAGTCTGTCAACACATGGGGGATGATTTGTTGGAGGCGAGGAGATCTTCGTCGACTATGAAATCGAGAACGAGCAAGTACAAGGTAGGATACTTACAAACCGGGGCTCCTCGGCTTCAGGCGGGCTTTTGGTAGGATTCTTTGACCACAATACGGCCTCGGGGTGATGCTGAATACTGGGTATGTTATTGCCTGGGAAGTTTTGCATTTTGATTGAAAATGCCAAGACACCTTGACTTATCAGCATTGTTTGATCGGCATGGGGTGGATAATTATCAGATTCTTACTATTGACTTGACGTTATTGACGTGATAGTAAGATAACTGCTGGTTTATAAAAAGAAAATATAATAGTCTCAGTAATATAGATGATTTGTGCTATGGACTTCTTGCAAAAGCATTTCTTTTCGTATAATTTATCTTGCAATAATGACAATCGCACTGGCTGGCGGCATAAGCAGCATTGGTCGATCTATCGTTAACGGCCTCACCGAACAGGGACGTAATGAGTTTATAATCTTCAGTCGTACTCCACATCCTACTTTACAGACAGATGTTGATTACACAGACGTGGATAAGTTAATCCATAAGTTGGAACAGCTGCGCATTGAGGTGGTCATCTCCGCGCTCTCCATTAATGACGAGTCTAGCCGAAGAGCCCAGCTTAACCTGATCGAGGCAGCCTATCGCTCTCGGTGTGTGAGGCGGTTTATCCCAAGCGAATATGATGGCAGACTATGCGCCAGACCCTGAGTATTTCCCCTTGTGTCAGCTTACATGACTTCTTAACGCTTGAGCAGGAGAATCCGCCATGTCAAACCGTATCTTTACAAAGTCGAGGCATCCAAGGCGCTTGAGGTCAGTGGTCTTGAATATGCTCGCATATCGAACGGTTTCCCCCTTGACTATTGGTCGGTGCTACGGCTCCCATCCTATCTTGGGGAGCTTTTTGTCATGTGGGTGGACATTCCAAACAACTTCGCTGCCTTACCAGGAGATGGAAGCGCGGCCATAGTTGTCACTCATTCGCGGGATGTTAGAAGGGCGGTAGCCCGTCTACTGAGCCTGACTCGATGGGAGCCGAGGTATTGCGTTATTGGCAACCATCTCACGATGAACGAGATTATCCAAATGGCCGAGGAGATCAAGGGCGAGAGGTTTCAAGTCCACTATGACTCTGCCGACCGTCTGCGGCAAGGACATATCACTTTGACACCCAGACTGTATGAATATGCTGGTAAGCAGGATGAATAGACAAGGAGAGAATTAGCCAAGAGCTGGGCAACCACGAGTTTACGTTTCCTTGAAGTCCATTTGGACTATGAGTATGAACAAAGCCTGTACAAGATATTTCCGGATATGGGATTTATCACCATCCGAGACGCCATTGATGCTTGGAAAGATTAGTCTGGTTCTTGGCGGATACAAGTCATGCTTCTCAGGTCGTAGATATGCTTTGTCTACTTTCTCATGATTAGGCTTTATAATAATATCTGCAAATAGGAGAAACAGTTTTCAGTATTCTCTCATCTCGATATCTACGGTGAAACGGGCAACTATGTGATTGTTCGGCTGATCAAATTGGAAATTGGATACCGATTGGGAAACTGGACGTGACTTTAATCTGATAATCCCGTCCTCACCCGGAGTTATCTTCGGAGGTACCCTTGTCTTGGCAATGTCCCTTACTCAGAATATCTTGTGAGGGCACTCACTGGCTTCTTGCGTCGGGAGGTCTACGCGTCTTGGCATGGGCAGACAAGTGCTGTATATGTAGTTGGACTACAATCACTGGGCGGCCACGGAATGGGTATTAGGCGGACAGGGTAGTATTTTGAAGAGCCAGAATGGCCGTTTATTGGCAGTAGAATGCAATATGTTACTCCATACTCGTCGTATTTGCCAAGTCCCAAGTGACACCACTTGCGGAAGCAGTGGAGTGCTACGGACAAGCTGATCAAGCCGTAAACAACCATGTAAAGTCCACAAATAACGTTTTATATGATTAGAAATCACGCCCATCTCCGCCCTCTATAGGAGTGCTCTGTAACCCTCGGAGAAGTTGTTACGGCCTATAACATGCTCTCGCGATCTCTATTATAGGAACCACAGGACCCAGGAAGGATGTCTCTAAAACCATCGCTAGACTGATCCGAGAAACCGGTGGCGGAACGCGAAACCCCGAGCCTTCTTTCCATAGATGTACATATGAACGGTGGCCATGCTGATAGCGATGGGTATTCCCGCGATTACAAAGAACGTGTCCCTCACCCCTTGAACCGCAATCCAATTGTTGACGTAAAAGGTAATGCCAAAGGCGAAGATGCTTTTGGCAAAACTCATCATGGCATATGCTTTGACAGCCTCATGGCGGTGGGAATCGATAACATAGGACACAAGACCAAATTGGATTCCGAGATTGATTATGCCCAAGCACACAACCCCCGGAACGGGCCAAGGTTCGACATTCTTAAGACTCTGGCCCCAGCCAAAGAAGGCAGCTTCGCTGAGCGTGGTGAGAAGCGCAAGAATCGGGAGGCGAAACTCGGGTTCTATAATGTGACTAACTTCAGCGCATTATTCATGTCAGAAGCCAACGCCATTTGTGAAGACAGTCTACCGTAAATGCCCTGATTTCTCGTAGCCGTGAACTTCACCAACCCGTCCACTAGAATTCTAGCCAGGGCCGTTGTGATAAAAGTTCCAAAAGACGACGAAAGGCTAGCCAACCCCACCGCAGTGACCAAAAAGTTGTATGGAGGCCCAGTGAAGATTTGCGACAGTGTGATAGCGATTATGACTAACCGGCTCATGCAGATGGTAAGTTGAAACGAGCCCTAGATAACCAAAGGAGAACCAAGCATCTTGAAAGGTGCGAAGACGCTGCTCCAAGAGGTGGAAGAGTTGTAATAGCCGCTCCAGGGCCGAAGCTCGTACATGAACGAGTGACGTTCAGGGTTGGGGATATAATCATCGATAGAAGCTCCGGCGTCTCGAGATGCATCTATTTTCTCATTCGCGGGGAAATCCTTTGTCGGAGAGCTCTCTGATACACAGGCAAGTCCTATAACCGTGTTTATCGATGATGACCCCGGCTGATACCAAAGAGTTAGCTGCTTTGCCAAGAAGAAGAACAAAATCGATACTCAGACTTACCAATCGGCGAGGCAAGATTGATGCCACCAAGGACACCGAAGTTGAAAACAGCGTTCTGGATCCCTCTTTGGTGAACGAACCAGATGTCGGCAATCGAGGCAGGGACTAGAGCCTCCATAGGCGAAATACAAAAGCCCTGAATCGCACAAGAGACTGATGGCGAAACAAAGTCTTTGGTTACTGCGTTCTAGATTGTCGTAAAGGGTAGGCCTAGGGCGGTGATGAGGTATACAGGGCGCTTCCTAATTGTCATTGCTAGCGATTTGCAGAAGAGATTGCCAACAGCTAGAGCAAGTAGATTGTAACCATTGAAGCCCAACGCAAATCTCCGAATGGGCACGTCAAGCTCAGCAGCTAGAGGCACAATTGCTGAGCTAAGTAGAGGCCCAACGGCACCAAAGCAGCCGCAACCAACAACGATGGAAACGACGAACATTTCCTTCTTCCATCTTGTCCAATTGAGTGGGTCATTGGGGTCATCAGAAGGCTAAGGTACAAGAACAATCTTGCCGCTCGGATCATATTTCAGATGGTCATGAGGCTCGGCGGCGTCCTCCAAGGCAGACAAAACTCGTTTTTCGCTAAGGAGGCAGATGCCGGGCATATGAGCAAGATGGGAGTCATCAAGGATACCTAGACCCATGGTTGTAAGATATGTTTCAGTGTTCAGAAAGGAAGAATCAAATTTGCTCAATTACTGTGTGATCAAACTGCAGATTCATCAGGATCTCGAGACCTTATAGATGACCTTCTTTGCTTGGAGTTCAGTTTTGCCCAAGATAAGCTACAGTACACGCTGCGGAGCGGCAGGGGGCCAGATGCCGACAATGAGGGGATGGGTGCTTGCCGACCCGACCGTCATGTGCATTTGGGGAGTACTTGGTCCACTAATCATATCAAGGTGGGTAAGATAAGGGGGTCGGAGTCGGGACTACCAAGGTAAGACAGGATTAGTCTAGCCTTTTGAACCTTGTGCATGCCTGCACGATGTTCAAGACCGTGCGGTGAGACCAGTCAAAGTAGGCGAATCAACTTGTACTCTCGGAAGCTCATTTGTCAATTTTACTGCCTGTATTAGATGGCTATGCCGCAATGGAGGTAGACCAGTTAATGACGAGCTACATAACATGGGGGCGATTAGCTCTTTAGACGGCAATGCCGCTCAAAGAGATACTGATGGGTCCTTTGCCGCAGGCTGGACAAAGGCATTATCCGAGCCTGCCTCATATCTGCCGCAAAGCAGTCGATCTAAATAGAGTCCAGGTGATCGATATATCTTATACACATGTGATTGCGGCAATGGCGTGGCTATTGTATTCCAAGCTCTCACACATCAATACGAAACCTCCTGTGTACGGATGTCGGCAGCGCTCAGAAGACGGTGTTTACGTGTTACAATATTTACTTGGAGAAAAGACTAACCAGTTGTCTCGAATTTGTGAATATCTTGGCTTGTTAAGCATGACCCAGTGTCCAAAACATCCTGTTATTATGCTCGACCCCACCGTCAGCATAGTCCGCATGATATCTCAAAGTAATCTGATCCCTATGCAGTTCAGCTAATTGACCTGTCTTTGATGGATCCGCCATGAATTGTGCTATACTTCTTGTCAAGGTGAACGTTGGGGTGACCACCATCGCTTTGAAGATATCTTTATCTGTGGTAAGATTGGTTTCTATGACACGTGGCACCTATTAGTTGGTTCCGAAATATAACGCGTGGGGAATCTCAGGCGGTCAACTTACCTATAACTCCTAGTGCAAGAGCGTTGATTTGAAGCCGACTTTCTTGAAGTCTGACTGCCATCGATCGTACGAAGCCCACGATTCCAGATTTGGAAGCCGCATAGAGGGGTGAAGCTGGGAATGGATAGATAGCCGCAGCTGATGCTGTGCAAATGATTGAGCCCCTGGAGGCTGGGAGATGGCTCCCAGGCTTATTCTTCAGCATGTAATGTACAGCAAGTCCTGCACCTGCGGTTATTATTCTTAGTCAATCTACATCCTAAAGTCTGTAGGAACAAAGGTTTCACTGACTGTAGATGGACCCGTTCAAGATGATGTCCTGCAATCGTAGCTGTGGCTTCTGAGGAAACTCCCTGGGGAGACAATCAAAGGCTCCAGCTCCTTGCTCAGAGATGCCTGCGTTAGGAACGACTATATCAACATGGTGTGCGTGCTCGCGATGAACCTGGTCAAAGACTGCGTACTGTTCTTCCCAAGAGGATACATCACACCATTTAAAGCTCAGTGTTGCTTCGGGGAACTCTTTTGCCACTTCTGCAACAATGCCAAGTTCCGTATCTATGTTCACATCGAGAACGGCCATCATGTGTCCTTGTTCAGCGTAGTGATGGGTGATTGCTAAGTCAATGCCGCTTGCACTACCAGTGACGATGACTGATAAGCGGTTGGGGTAAGACGCTAAAGGGCTAACATTTTCGGTTGGTGATTTTATCCCGGGGTTTGGTTGGCTTTGAAGAGCAATTTCAGAAGGGTGAGATTCTGATTAAGTATGTCAAGGTGAAGTACTCAGGTTGGAATTGGGAGAAAGATAGCTCTCTGAGAATTTATTCTAAATTATAGCTGTTTACGACATACATGAATCAAAGTTACTAGCTTGTGTTGCGAATCAGGATTGAATTGGACCACTAAAAGGCGTCACAAGCGGGAGGGTAGCACAAACAACCATGAAGATGCCCTTGCCGCCGTGAACCGCACCCTTCGCTTCAACATTGTCGGCAATGGCAATTACAGATCAAGCCCGGGCCGTCGTCAACTCCTGCGATAAGTCTTGTCTTTGTTCATTCGTAGATATCAGACACGTTAGCCCTTGTCCCTCTATCATGAGTATTTGCCCACGACGGACTAGGTTACGTTTTTGGACCGTTGTATGTCAAAATTGCTTTCAACTTGGCCAAAATCCATGGCTGAGATCAAGCTCTGTCCAGATGCCCTCGAGCCCGTAAAGGGGCAGGTGGTTGTCATGATAGGTATGACTGATCGAATTGTTTTTACAACGAGTTTTGTCTTCTGGAAATGAAGCTTAGGCCTCACACATCTAGGTGGCTCACAAGGCATCGGAGTAGCAGCTGTTTCGATGCTATACAAAAGAGGCGTCCATGTCTATTTTGGCGACTGCGATGAAATTAGAGGTCGCTAGCACGTGGATTCCTTTCGATCGAACACACCGAATACTGGAGGATCTGTTCATTTTCAAAAGCTCGACGTCCGCGACTACAAGTTACAGCTGCAACTCTTTCAGACGCCTTACACAGAGAAAGGCCGGGTCGATGTCGCCGTCTCCTGCGCTGCGGTTACTGAGCCAAGCGGTTGGTTTGGGACAGACGACCTTAACCTGGAGACCGTAATGATGGAGCCACGGCCGCTTAAAGATGCTATTGAGATCAACTTGACTAGCGTGGTTTCGTTTTGTCGCATAGCTCTTGCCTACATGAGTGTCAAGGATGATTCAAAAGTGTCTGATAACATCGCCTTCCCGACCTCTGAATCCATCGTTTTGGTGTCATCTATCGCAGGAGTTGTTGAAAAGACTGGTCTGCTTTCGTACAGTTCTACAAAGCATGGCATGATTGGACTCATGAGGTCCTTGCGAGCGTGGGCTCCCGTCAAGTATAACGTGCGCATCAGCGCCATCTGTCCTTGGGCCACGGATACACAAATGATGAAGACTGTGCGTTCCGCCTGGTTGGAGCACGGCCTGCCCATCAGTACGCCGGAAGAGGTGTCACAATTCATCCTGCAGGTGGCAACTGATGAAACATTGAACGGCAGGTCTGTTGTGGTTGGTGGCGGACGAGGGTTTGACACTGAGGGCATCGGCAATACAATGTCTGAGTGGTTTGGACCCGAGCTTACTCGAGAGTTTTTACGGAGACAAAAGGTTCTAGGAATGGTGATGGAAGCACCCTCCAATCTCATTGTATCACTTTGAGGGTGTCTGCTAAGACGATGGATAGGGTGACGACTGGTGCAGCACGCCAAAAGCTCCATCTGCCAACCGGTCGAGCTTTCAAAACAGCCATCTCAGATTCTGACGATAGATTGCTGTATGGTATATAATGTAAATGCAATTCAATATGCCTTCAAACGTTTTCACATCAAAGAGATAATTATTCGTCCCCTGAACCGAAACTCCACACCAGTGTAGATCAAACCCACCCGCAGCCATGGGTACAAACTCGGTACACACAGGTTGCCCCGACAATTCATGATTCGTGAATGGAAAACTTTCATCCAATATCTTCCACAAGTCATTCAATCCTTGTGTGGACTCCGCAGCCAACTGAGGCGTTGACAAGCCCACTCCCGATGACTCGGCCCCGAGATAGGGAGGTACAACGGAAGGCATGAAAGCTGTTACATCCTGGTCTAAATCTACCAGTGCACTTCCCTCTTCATTGAGAACGAAGATTTGGCTGAGATATTCATCCCTAATTCTTTCAGGTCTAGGAATGAGACGCTCGCGGTATTTTTGGAGTGCGTTACGGAGCTCTGTCAGGATGAGCTTGAGGACTTGTTTGAGCCAGTTCTGGAATGACACCAATGCCGCAATGTAAGGCTGCTTCTTTTGCAAACCTCGGCGATGCCTCGGGTAAGGACGCGTCTACGAAAAGGGAAAGGCCCAGGATGAGACTTGCGCTGAATAACCATGCCCTAATCTGAGTTTTAATACGTGTGTAGTATAAATCAAGGCCGAGTGAGGTGAAAGCTTACTTGAGTAGTGCCATATTCTCGATGAGAAGACCAACTGACTAAGTCCGTTTCGTTGTCTCGACTAGGAGGACTAAGGCGTCGACGCAGACCTGAGCTATTTCTTCTGTCTTGCACATCTGTACACGGTGTGCGGAAGGAGATGAGGTAGCTGATCGGTCTAAGCGGCCAAGCTTCATGAGTAGATGATAAATCAGAACCGGTTATGTGGCAAGTATGACAGCGTGATAGTAAAATCAAGAGACAGCGAAGTTACCTAGTGTTCTCTGTCTTTGCTCTGGTGATAGAGGTAAGCTAACTGCTACCACGAAGAAAGGGTAGGTATCATTTCCATTGCCTTCCAACTAATGACCAGTAGGATCATCACAGTTCAAACCAACACTCGCGAGACCTTTACCAAGTAAGCCGACATCGTCATCGCAGCTCGAGGCAACCTGAACAACATGGCTTCGCCAGATATTCTCGGTCTTGATACTTTCAAAGGCAAGAAGATGCACTCAGCCAACTGGGATCAAGAATACGACCTCAAGAACAAAACCATTAGCATCATCGGCGGAGGCTCGAGTTCCATTCAGATTGCGCCAGAGCTTCAAAAAGTCGTGAGTGCTAAGTTGAATTGCTTCGTTCGTAGTAAGGTGTGGATTTCAAACCATTTCGGTGATGAGACAATGGCACAACTGGGTTGGGACTCCTCCGACAGCAAATAAAAGTGGCCCCTCAGGTCTGACAGCAAGTTTTTATATAAAAGTAAAACCAAACTAACCTGATGATAGTCTCTGCTGAGCGCCTGGACGAGTTTGCAAAGAATGACGATGTGTACCTCGGATTCCGCAAACGTATCGAAGATGATGGTAACTTGGTCCATCTCTCATCCATTCGAAACTCGGAGATGCAGAAGTCGTTTGTTTCTATGTTTTCGAATATCAGTAATGAGCGCCTCGCCTCGCGTCCCGATCTGCTAAAATGGTTTTCGCCAAGCTTTAGTGTTGGATGCCGTCACTTGACACCAGGGTCACGCTACCTCGAGGCCCTGGTCCAGCCCAACGTCGACTTTATCATGCAGAGTATCTAGAGCATCAACGAGACGGGTCTGAGACTATCTGGCCCTGAAGATCGCCAAGTAGACTTCGACGTATTGGTCTGTGCGACAGGTGTTCATACAAACTACATCCCTCCCTTCCGGCAAAGGGGGTCGGACATTTGAAGACAAGCTCCATCTTTTCCCCGCCACCTATCTCACCATGACGGGAGATGACTTCCCTAACTACTTTATGATTCTGGGGCCCCATTATGCGCTTGGTGCTGGATCTCTGACGTGTCTTATCGAGGCACAAGGCCATTACATTGTGAAATGTATCCGCAAGCTCCAGAAGGACTATGTGACCATGGTGCCGAAGCAGGCCCGTGTCAGAGATTTTTCGAAGTACATCGGGGAGTACTTCAAGAAGAGAGTCTACATGGACGACTGTAAGTCTTGGTATAAGACAGGTGGTGGACACGGCGACAAGATCTCCGGCCTATGGCCGGGCAACCTCTTACACGCAATGGAGACGCTCCGCGCGCCGAGATGGGAGGAACTTTGAGTTTGAAGAGCTACACTAGAGCAGACTTCGGCGGTTAGGCAATGGTTGGAGTATGTGTGTCATGGAGGACGAGGAGCAAGGTGATCCGAGCTGGTACATAAACCCGGACGCAGTGGATGTGCCCCCCTACGAAAGCCAGAGGAGGATCCCAAGATGTTGGCACGACCTTGGTCTTATTAATAAATGGAACATTGATCTATATTCCTATTCCATGCTGAAATACACCTGAACGTATCATTTTTAATATTAATTATCCACTGCGCTAACAGTTACAAATATATGGGAGAGGACTGAACAGAAATCATTAATATATAATTTAATAGTATAAAATTGCCCGGCAAACATTAAAGGGCTCTAATATTAATATAATATACTACCTTAATATAAAGCACTATATAATAGGCTAGAGATTAATTTTATTCTTTTACTTTCTCTTATTTTACTTATAATAATATAACTAATAGGTAATTCTATTAAGGATAGAATCTTGCTCGTCTATAATATGCTTCCTGCTCGCATTGGTATCTAATTCTTGTTTAACTATGAGATGGCAAGTCCCACCCCCGTCAGGAATTATATTCAGGCCGGGTGAAACGTAACTATCACATAGCTTCTGTCCAGCCAAACGAGTTCATTAGTAGAGTCCCGCAAGTCACCGGCTTTAGCCCTGCCAGAGGCCAAGTTACCCTCTAGCAATAGAAAGCAACTCTAGTGAGCTATAGATATAAATATAAATCCTGTAACCCAAATACGGCAGCTTATGCCTACCGGGACCCACTGACAGTTTTCTCCAATATCTCTGGGACAGTCATGAATCCCGATGACCTGTTCGTCTCCAAAGGGCGCCGCTGACGCCACAAGATTGACCTTGCAAATGACTAGGCATAGTCGTTTTCCCACTGATACATAACAAGCGAGTTTGGCGGCGAAGAATCAGGGGTATGAAAGTGAGGTATAGGAGAACAGGATGGGATGTTGTGCCACGTTGTTGTGTCACCAGGCGTTGATAATGCCAATATCAGACTTGACGCCATCCTGTTCATGTGAGGTGGAACAAGAAAGCCAGCCGTAAAGTGCATAATAAAGGCCGTCATCTTAAAGCAACAGCAGGTCCGGGAATATAAGCTAGCATAGACACGGCAGCGAGGTCTTAAGACAGTAATGTTAAGGATTTCAGTCTCCTTTGGCCAATATCCTAGCACATATAACCATACCTAACGGAGAACTCGGGATTCCGCCCGCTTTCCGATTGATAAGCCAATACCCGCTATTATATACAGAGCATGTCTCTTTCTTGCGTCCGCTATGCTAGTTATTTACTCGTTTCTCCTTTCACGCACAACTCGAAGTAGAAGGTTAAAACAATTATTAAAATCTTAAGACTTTTTAGCATAAAGGCATCTATTAATAGCTATAACTTTATTTAACTTAACCGTATTTTTATATAATATATTATAATAAACCCCTATAGGGCATAAGCGAGATTTAATAAGCCCGAGCATATCTAAACATTATAGATTAGCTACTCTGCGCTAATACGATTAGCTAAGCTTAGACCGGGATTGTGGGTCTATCTTTATTAATAAATCTAGGGTATTATTAAACCTGTGTTGCGTGAATTACTTAATTAATCCTATTTAACTAACTCTTGCCCCTCTTTTAGGCTAATACCTTATGCTATTTCTATTTAAGCTATGCTTTCTTATATAACTTTATCTTTATTAGTTCTAAGGTTTATTTAATATAAATATATTATAAAAAGCCTTATATAATTTTATATATATATATAATTACTTTAATTTAATAAGTATTTTTTATAATAAAAAAAAGCTTTAATTAAAATTACTATTAAACTTATTATTATTTTATATTTA
>JABCKD010001131.1:0-14217 GCA_013186415.1 Fusarium sp. NRRL 66088 | reverse complement strand
CCCCCTAAACCCACCCTTGTCATCCCGCAAGGAACACTGCAGGATCGGAAACACGTCTCGTTTACTAGAAACCGGCACTCAAATTAAACCAATATGCAGGCTGTGCTATTAAGCGGTTTCAATGAGTCGTCATCGTCGTCGTTGGCGAAAGGAGAAGGAAAAAAAAAGGGTCATGGAACTGGAATTTAACTTGTGGATTTTTTTGTTAGCCATGGCGTTTGGATTCTTCGAAAAAGAAGACGCCTCCTTTTTTCTATTTAGATTTTTTCTTTAGAAAATTCGAAACGAGTTTATTTGGGACTAGCGGCTTGAGTAGAGAGGAATGAGTACCGACGACCCGGGGCGGTGCTGTTGAGGAATGATGGATGGTGTTCTCGAAGGAGACGAGAACCCGAGGCGCAATTGCAGTCGAGACACCGATCAGAGTTTACGGGAGAAGCCGCTCTCTTGAATAGAGGCGATTGTAATTCAATAGCGTAGAATATTGAACTCAACATTGCCTTCAATTCCTGGTGTGATTCGTGAACTTGGTCATCTCACACGTAGGACTGGAGCACGACCCCCCATTTCCCTCCTCCAAATCATCACCTCGACAAGCCAGCTTACAGCTTTCACGATGAAGTCAAGCCGCCTCAGCCAAGCAGCCATAGTGGCAGCCCTCCGCGGCCAGACCCTCAGAATACCAGATCTCAGAGCCCTCTTCCACTCATGGCCGCGTGCCCATCTCAACCGCCACCACGCGCACATTACGCCAATTGTCGACAACGCCATCGACCACATGGCAGTGACGTACCCGCATATCGCCAGCCGGAAGCGGGACGGCATCGCCCGTCTGACATCTTTTTGGTACCCCCAGGCTCGTAAGGCACAGCACGAGACTCTGGCGCTGTATACGGCTTGGTTGGTGTGCTGGGACGATGCTGTGGATGCTAACGAAGGGGATCTGGCCGCTGACTTTACTCGGGCTGAACACTGGAGAAGTCAGACGCTTAACATGGTCCGGAGGGCTTTAGCGGTTGATGAGAAGAGTATGTCAGCTGGAGAGCCAGAATATGAAGACGATCCCATCAACCGCGTGTTCCAAGAGTTTGGGTCGCGTTTCTGTGAAACAGCACCGGTCGACCAGCGTCGTCGCTTGCACTATGAGATCCGGACTTATATCACTGCGTGCGCCACAGAGCAAAAACTTCGCTTGGAACACAGTATACCTGATTTCAAGTCCTACATGGACCTGCGGCTGGCCACAGTCGGCGGCACAATGTTCTGCAGTCTCATCCCGTATGCCACAGAAGAGTCCCTGCCGACAGGCTTGACCTCAACGCCTGAGATTGGACAGATGTGGTTACAGGTGTGCATACTCCTCAGCCTCTTGAACGATATGCTGTCGCTCAAGAAGGAGCTGCGGACTGACTGCGCCATTAATGCTGTTTCAGCGCTCATAGAGCCGGGAGTAAGCCTGGATGAAGTCGTGGCACAGTTGGAGCAGAGGATGAGGGCGGCAGTGACGGAGTTTGACGAGGCTGCAGAAAGGCTGCTTCAAATGGCAGGACCTGATGAGGACTTGAGAGGTCTGATTAAGAGATATATTGACGGGTGTCGGACAACTGTCACGGGCACATTGGAGTTTACGTATGTATTCCTCACCTAATCTTGAACTAGATGAGCTAACAATCTCCAGGTTGACATCCCCCAGATACAAGATTGCCAATCTTGTCCAACAAGATGGTTCATTAGAGATTATTCTTTGAGTACGCCATAATCCCATTGTCCATATACAAACGAATTCCAGGAAATGCTGCCTCCTCCATTAACAACTCCGGATGTTCCATGCAAATCGCCGTAATCTTCTTTACAGCCTTCTATATACTAAACCCCCACATCATTATGCTTTATTCAAAGTCTGACACGCCTGTCAGCAGACAACCTCTCACTGTCTCAAGTTTTGCGACGACACAGATTTCACGAGCTCTGTGATGGTGACAATCCTGTACCCTTGTCTCTTAAGCTCGGGAAGAACGATGCGCAACATTGGCAGCGTCCATGACCTTCTATCATGGCAGATGATGATAGCACCTGGATGAGCCATGCTCAAGATGTGTTTGGCGTTGGTATCTGGGTAAGGAATCTGGGGGTCGTGTGGGTAAACGCTCCCCAGCGTTATGCGAAAGCCCTGGTTTCCCAGCACATCGCGCATCCGCCAGTTGAACAGCCCCGAGCCAGGACGGAAGTAGTTGTTGTCGAGGATCTTTCCATTGGCCGCGTACGCCTCTGTCAACATCGCCTTGACTTGGTGAACTTCCTTCAGCAGCTGCTCATTGCTAAGCGACCTCGAAGGCTCATCGTGCATGGCATGATTGCCCAGCTCGTGACCGCTCTTGACCAGCTTGACCAGTTTATCCTTGCGACCTTCGACCTGAGACCCTATGACAAAGAATGTGGCGTGTGCATCATTCTCCTGCAGAACCTGCATAATCTCGTCCGTGTGTGCGGAGGGCGCATCGTCGATGGATAGAGCGATGATCTTTTGGTCGGTCGTCTCCTCGAAGAGAACGTCGGGGTACTTCCTCCGTAGCCAGCCGATGAGGAAACGCGGAGGCTTGTAGATGCAGTATGCCGAATAGAAAGGGAAGACCAGGAGGCCTACGAGGACGACGAGGGCGATGAGGGTCGCCATGCGGTTGCGCCTGACCCTTCGCCGGAGCTTGGTGGGCAGGCGGAAGAGGGAGAGTCGGACCATTGGGACATCTACCAAGAGTTGCGGCAGCCGGAGGACCCACACACGTGAATGTGTAGTCCGAGCATGCTCCTCCCTGAGGCGTTCGGTATGGGAGGGAGGCTGTTGTTGTTTGAGATGCAAGTTGAGCCTCGAGCGTGGTGTAGTGGAGGGGAGATCGAAAAGAGGTGAGTGAAAAGGGATGCGCCATGTTGGCTGCGGATGTGTCAGGTAAGTGGAGCCGCATGCACGTCGCTTGTACCTGCTTGCGCTTATGCACGGCGTCTGTCCTGACCAGTAAGGCAATGTGATGTGGCGGGGTCCTCCCCCTGGGTCTGTGCGGTCAAGCGCGAAAAAGTGGCTTCCCTGTGGGACCAAAAATACATGGCACATTTGGATTCATTGTCCGCTGTAATATTTCGTTTGCTCGCTGGCACCTTGGGAGACTCTTTAAAAATTGCTTTAGCATAAAATCTTTGCTTTATTAACTTAGCAACACAACGATTATTAAAACATTATATTTAAAGAAATAATAAATTTTATTTAATTGTTATTCAGGTGTTCATTTGATAGTACTTTCATCAACTTCTCCAGGAAACAATATTTCCATGCTCAGGAGGGCTCCGAATCAGGCCCCTGCACCGGGCTGAGACGCGCAGTGCCCAGTGGCACAGGGAGGCGCCACGGAACCCACCCGCCACCCCTGCCAGATTGGCGAGTAATTGAGGCGCGACGGCCCAAAAATGGCACAAACCGAACCCCGGCTAGCTCGGCTCCCTGAGTGCGATCGGCAGGTGGGGCAGCCGCGCTTAAGCCACACCTTGCAAGGCAGATTATTGGGACGTTAGGCGATCGTGGGTGTCTGCCCTGGGTGAATTGGCTTCGATCTGCCGCGCGCCGTGGCTGGTGTTTGGTGCTCGGGATGGCTGGGCTAATGTTGGTTCCCGTTATGGGCGCTTGTTTGGGAATCATTTTGCGCGAGGTGGAGTTACCTGCATATGGACATCGAGATCTAGAGACTGGATGGATGGATGCCAGGTTTTGGCATGTCACTGAGCGTGATTGTTTACCCATGACATAGTTCATAGAGTCAGAACATGTTTTGCCTCTGAAACTTTATGGGCATTCATAATGATCAGCTTATGGTGAAACAGAGAGTGTCTTGCACCAGATGGATAAGATGCCGTCATGCTTAGTAGCACGATCTGATTCCAATGCCTCTATTTTCGCAAACATGCCCGATTTACTCAAGTTTAGTCCTCGTGAAGGTTGTCCTCCGAAAAACCCGGCGTCTAGTCAAGAATTTTCATCCCATCCGCATCGTGAGGGTGATCTGCATGTTTGAATCGATGGGCTCCCTCAGGCTAGGCTTGGGATGGAATAGTGGAATAGAGGCCAAGCTTTTGCTCAAGCGATGCTCGATTAAGACGATGACAGGCGATAATTAATCTCCTATTGGTCTGCCCTATGATACAAGCGGTTCATACACAGATGCTGCGGACCATCTCCTTTCGTCTCAGACGTCGTTAGGTTCTGATGGGCGGCCTGCGGGGAATGACCCTTCACCAGACCCTTGCCCTGTCTCTTCTCGCAACCAAAAAAGACATGCTTCTATGCCTATTCTGGAAATAAAGCTGACAGGCGCCTCAGCATGGTGCCGGGGTCGATCCCAGTCGCTACATTGCAGAGCATAGCACGGCCACATTTTCCTTGCCAGGCCCGGGCTTCTGATTGGTAGTCTCAAAGGCCTCCCGGAATCCCCGCAGGGAATAGTAGCTTCAGCCACAGACGCTGATGGGGCGCGAGCTTGGACTGGAAGATGGATACTCTCGCTAGACATGCCAGGGACAGAGAAACAGCATGCAGTCATGGACTTGATAAATATGACGATCCCAGGCGTGGTGTTGAAGATGCATCATCATTCGTGTCATTGTGTGTTTACATCTACACTTTGTTTCGTATATCATCTGCGACAACTCACTACCAGCAACTACCAGATCATCACAGCATTCATCAGCAATCAACCCGCGAACTCTCGCCTACATCGTCCAATCAGATAACGCATTCCTTGACGGCAGTCATGGATCGCCGACAGGACTATAACAACTATCACCGCTCTTCGGAGAGCTCCCGGCAATGGAGCGACGAGGCCGTCCGAGGCAGCTGGGACTCGAGCTTCCAGCGGGCCTCTGCAGTATCATCACCACCAGACCAGACCTCGTCGAGGAGAAGGATAAGCCCGAATTCGTACGATAGACGGCAAAATATGGTCAACCAGTGGCTCGGTCAGCAGCAGTTTCAGCAGCACCCCCAGGAGCCCACCATGGCCATGGATGCCGTTTCGGACTTTACGACTCCCACAACATCCCCTGCCATAAGCGACTCTGCGACTTTTACATCTCACTACCAGATGCACACTACGACAAACGACTACCTGGCCCCACCTTCAAGAAACTCGATACCTTATCAACCTTATAACAACAACGGGGCTCCCTCTTCATCTCGAGACCCGGCACCCCGGACTATGGATTACCGCACCGTCGACTACCGCCAGACCGACTACCATCAGTCTGAAGACCAAGACCTTCGTGGCATTGGGGCATTTGCAAGCACAGATAGCTCTCGGTATGTTTGCAGCAGGTGATATCACAAGTCAGCACTAACACGAACCATAGACGGAAAGTCAAGTATAAGCCGCTCAGCAGCTGGCATGGCCTCTGGCTCCCTCCTCCCGAGTGATCGTCACACGCCCACTTAACGATCCACTTTTGACGTTACTACACTTCATTTCAAAGCACCAATCTCTCAAGAACCAAAAAAACAAACAAACCAGATACACGGGTATGGCGCATTTCTTCTGTCAAGATTTTACGACCTTTTTCTCTTTTTTCTCTTCTTCTCTCTTCTTCTACTTCTTCTTCTTCTTCTCTTCTCTCGCTTCCCACTTTTTTCACTTTGGGGCCGTGGTGGACTTGGGGGTGGTTACGGATGATGACCATGGGTTTCGGCGTTCATTATTGGGGAAAAGCTGCTTCACACTCGCTTGGAAGACCAGTGTCTTGAGTGTTTTTCTTTCTGGTCTGGCTTTCATTGGCATAGATTTCTTGGGTCTTTTTTTCTCTGGTCTTTCTTTTTCTCATCTTGTCACGAGTTCTCGGTTCTCGAGAATTCTTGACCCTTTCTACATTCGCTTCATTCTCCGGCCACTCGTTCTGTCGGCTTCCATCATAGATTAGAGGGGGATCTTTGTCATTGGTCTTTTTTTCCTTTTTTCCTTTTGTTATTCAAAGATCAATTCTTTCTCCATCCGTGTCTGGTTGATATCTCATTTCGTTTCTAACGTCTCTGAACCACTCTAGTAACCTGGTCCATCCATACTTTGCTCCCTCTACTGGCCTCCCCTTTCCTTCTTCAAGGCTTCCAGACCTTGTAGAAGATCTTGCTTCAGGTCCTCCAGGCCCTCGACACCGATGCTAACCCTCAACAGTCGCTTGTCAACGTTGGGATCTGTCATGGCTCGCCACTCGATCAGACTCTCGACGCCACCCAGGCTGGTAGCGTGATCGAATAGCCGCAGCTTGTTTGGGAGTCGCTTGGCAACCTCACCATCGCTCAAATACAGCGAGAAGACGGGGCCATAGCCGTTGGGCATCTGCTCTCGCAGCCAGCTACCTTCAACGGCCGCCTCGGGCTGAAGACTTGCGTGCTGGATGCGTTCCACGAGGGCGCCCACTACTGATGAGGTATCCTTCTTCTGCTCAGCGAGCCAGGCGACCAGCGCGGTTGCCGTCTCGCTCTGGCGGAGGACTCGCAGTTCGAGAGTCCGCAGGGAGCGAATACCCAACCAACCCTCCAGGCTGCCCATAACAGAACCGAGAAGAAGACGATCGTCGATGAGGGCCTTGGCCCAATCCTTGTGTTTTGGGTTGACTGACAGGGTACCGCAAAGCAGGTCGGAGTGACCGCCAAAGTACTTTGTGCCGCTGTGCATCACTACATCAACATCATACTTGAAGGGGTCCTGCAGAGGCGGCGGCGCAAATGTCGCATCGACAGTGAGATAGGCGCCAGCCTTCTTGGCCTTTTCGGCATAGGCAGCCAAGTTGCGAGCTTCGCCGGTCGGGTTGAGAGGTGTCTCAACGTGGATGACATCGCCGGGCTGGAGGTCCTCAACGGGACAGTCCAGAGGCAGTTGCTGAAGGCCCGTGAGACGGTTGAGGATGCGGATGACACCATGGCAACCGTGGTAGCCATCGCCAATAGCGATGCGCTTCGGGTTGAGGTGCACGAGCATGGCGTGGAAGGCCGAGAGGCCCGAAGAGTAAGTAACGGTGGGAGCACCGAGCAGCGAGGTGAGGACGGCCTCGAGGCGGGTCGTGTTGGGGCCGGTGGCCCGGGAGTAGACGTGAGAGTCTAGGGGAGCATTGGGCTGCGCGAGTCAGCATTGGCCATTCAACCCTATGATTGTTGCTGTGGTCTTTGGCTTGAGTTGACTCATCGACCAAGAACACCAGCGAGATCAACGGATCAACAAGGTGAAAGCACTCACGTCAATGTTATCCCAAGACTTGAGCTGCTCTGGGTCATCACTATAACGGAAAGTGGTGCTGACGTGCATCGCCGGCGCAACAGCTCTGTGAGCCTGGATTCCGTCGTCGGCGTGAACGGCGCGGGAGGAGAGCGACAGTCCGGCGACGGAGCTCTCGAGCCGGGCCCGGGCGTCGGTGGTGCCGTCCGGAGCGGGGACCGAGTCCGTGCCGTTGACAGTCTTTTCAGGGGCCATCTTTTCTTTCCTTGCTTCCTTTTTGTTTCTTCTTTTTTGATTGAGACAGCTGTCTCTCTTCTTTTGCAAAGTTCAAGTGAACAAGCAGGTGATGCAGCCGATTGATGGCCGACGCGAGTGAGTGGGTGTGGAGGTGAGGGGCAACCTTTATGGTGTAAAAAGAGGAAGAAGCTGTACTTGTTGACTTGACAAGATACGCCTTCTTAAATGACTTGAACCAACGAGGAAAAGAGGCTGCTTTTAAAGGTTTGAAAAGAGAGGAGAAAAGAAGCCTCCTTCCTTTGTCCCCCCGACAATTCGTGACGATGACTCGCAAATTCGACATTGGCTAACCCGCACGCCCTCCGAGGAGCATGAGCGGGGCTCTTATCCAACGATTACAGCACGCCATTAGCAGTGGGTGAGTTTCCATGCCATCAGCTGGACGGGAGGGTGGGTAATGGACTTCTATCTTTCCGTTATCGGCCGCGGTTAGTAGCCGCGGTTTGAATCGGATCTGCTCTTGGTTTTGTGACAAGATTGATGCGAGATGCTGTCAGGTACGGGAATGAGGCTGTCCTGTCAGCTGCGGTTGTGTTTGATTGGTGAAATTAATAGACTTTAGTCAAGGTCTGCGGATATCGTATATACAGGTCAATGACTTTGATTATACTTCAGACATCACAGAAACGCATAGCTTCGGATGCTTTGTAGAGCATAAATCTTGCCATTACCATTAAGTAGCTCATATTTTCCTCCTTCTCTTTGGGACATAGCCCTTGCCACATAGGTACCATTCATCTTGGGCAGTTCATAATGCCGCATCAGTCGCAAATAGCCCCTTCCGGTCAAACAGAGCGAGAGTCCTCGGGTTTCTAACCGAGTTGTACCCAATGGATCCGTAACGAATGCGTTTCTAGCCTTAACCTGACCCTGACCCGGTTACCGTGAACGCCGGGGTAAAGAAAACGAAAACTCCAGGTATCTCTAATACATTCATACAAGGGCGAAACTTTGGTCGTAGTTCTGTTCTCATTGCATCTCCTGGCCTTCGGACGAGACTGTCACCTTGGGCGGTCCGTTTGCGTTTTCCATGGGGCCGAGCTCTGAACCCTGGCCGCTCTGAGCTCTCTTGCGACCATGCATGAGGAAGCGGGAAACGGCGGGTTGGGTCGAGGCGTCCTTTTCGCGGGACTCGGAGAATTTGGAGAAGAAGCTGCGCTTTTGGGGCTGAGCCTGAGCCTGCTTGTGGTCATCCAGACCAACATCTTCGAAGCGTTCCTCGGCGGTGGGCGGTTGCTTGAAAGATCGCTCGACTGCCGATCTGGGGAGACGAGGAAGGCGGGCAGAATCGAGGCTCTGACGCGGGGGAAAGTCTGGGTTGGGCACTGGTGATCGCGCGGAAATGTCCTAATGTCATCCATCGTGTCAGTCGTACGTTGGGGTTGGGGTGAATGCCAAGCGGCAACGGTCGCGCAATGGACCGAGGGTCAATTGGGGGCGACCGTGCTCTGAGCCCGAGGCAAGGAACAGGGAAGGGACGAGAGCACGTACAAATGATCTGCGGTAGGAATCGAAAGACTCTCGGGAGATGGAGAAATGTTCAATATCGCCGAAGCTGCTGCGGGTGTCTGTCGAGTTGCGGGTTGAAAGGTACTTTCGCGGCCACTGACCCTTCTCCTCGGTCGGGGATGGCTATGCGCGGTTAGCTTAGTTGGTGATAAAAAGGCGAGTGAAATATCAACTTACAGGAAGATAGACGCCACTGTCATTGACGACTGTTGCGCGAGACTTGAATTAGCCAACTTGGTCTTGTGACTGAATGCCGGATTGCGCCGCCTGTCTCAGCCCCCGCCTCTCTGCGGTGAGGGGCATGATGGATGGATGGATGATCGGGCAGCGAGCAGTCAAGACATACCACTCATCTTGTACTCGCCGGTATCTTGGTTCTTGGTAGTCCGGACGCTGAGGACCGATGTGGCCTTGGAACCGACAGTGTCGACCTTTTCAAAGCCGGGGGCGGTATCAGGGCGCTGGTTCTCATCCTGGACGACGATGCTGCCAGGGCGGCGGGCGAAGGGGTTACGGATAGGCATGGTTGGTGGATGGATAGATGGTAAGATGATCTCTGCTGGAAAGAGATGCTTTTTTGCTCGCTTCTGTTGTATACAAAAGGTTGAATTTGGAGGAGAATAAAAGCTAGCTTAAAAAAAGGGAGTCGGAGGCGGGAAAAGAATAAGAATACGCCGATTCCGAGTGGGAAGGAGACGATGAACGAGACGGAAGATGAACGGGGGGCAGGAACGGGAACAGGAACAGGAACAAGAAGAATTAAGACAAGGGAAGCACGGGAGGGTCGGGGCACGTTTAATTGATTCGAGTTGACCTGGGACCGGGGACGGGGACGGGAGCACGGACAAGAAGAAACCGCCCCGAGAGGGACGAGAAGGGATCAGATGTGGCACTTGGTCTCTGCTGAGGGTGTGAAACGATGCAGAATAGCCTGGCTGTATCGAGTCAAGAGGCAGAATGGACCGATTGCGCATGTAGGGAGGAAATACGCCAACAAATCAGGAGACGGCGGCAACAAGGGCGGCAGTACCAAACAGAGTAAAAAAGCTTCAACAAGCATTTGCACAGCCATGGCCCAGAAAAACGCATGTCAGCCGAGCATCAGCAAGCATGCACATCCACGGCCAGCATCTCGCCAGCGAAGCAGCAGCAGCAGCAGCAGCAGCACAGCAGATCAAAACTGCAACAACGCACTAGGGCCAGGTCCCAGGTTCAGGGACTTGACTTCCATGATTTACCCCCAAACCTGCCAAGCTTGGAAACCTTACCAAGTCTCTGTCTGGTCAAGCCTCGGGGCGACCGTCCCATCGACGGCATCTGATCGACACCGATGCCCCGACTGTGCCCTCCATTCTTTCGTCACCACCTACCCTCAATTAATCCGGCGCCGCATCTGTGCCGTATTGGGTTATCATCAACGTTGGGTCCGAATATCCTTGGCATACTTGTTGATGACGACTTGTTAGAGGGCAAGATGGGGTTAGATCAACATTTGGGGGTGGTCTGGTCTGATCACCTTGGAAGGAGAAGAAATGTTCTATCGAAAGAAGAAAAAGTCCGGTCCATCCGAGCTGGTGGATCGATCCCCCCTCCATCCGTCGTCCATCGACTCGCCTCACAGGGTCCGACCCGCAGCAGCCCCCCGATCCGTTCTTGCATCGGGGCTTGTTTGCTCAGAGAAGCAACGTCGGCCGATGTGAATTTCCGGTCACTGACAGGACTCATCAGGTGCACGTTGATTGCCATTCGCTTCTTGCTGTTGTGGCTTTGCGACTGTAGCTCTGTACATATGCCAGTACCCGAAACATGTTTCAATGGATGGCATTGGCCCGTGTTCAAGATGAAGCGACCTATGGTGACGGAACTAGTTCCAGTATGTATAAATAATACTCTGGATCCAATAGTTTTCTCAACTTGCCCGAGTCTAGTAGATGGTCAGCTCGACATATATAGCATACGTTTTGCATCTTTGCATTCATTGATACTACTTGAGTCTCTGGTTAAGGCAGTCAACAGCAACATTGACTATGCAAGACCAATCAATCAGTCTAATCTCCAAACGCATATATACTCCCTGTCACGGAAACGTCCTGTTTCCAATTGAAAAAAAAAAAAAGCAAACTTGCCAGTTCCCGCCCTCCCTGTCCTGGTCCTCAAACCGATCCAACGGTGCCATTGGGCCCAATATCAGATCCCTCCTCATATGCAGGTTTGCGCCTTCGTCTCGTATTCAGCAGCCAAGCGACGTTCTTCTGTCTATATCCATCATCAACCGCATATGTCTCTGTTTGGTCAGCCACAAACCGGTTCGACCAGTCCACGAACATGTCCGTTCGCCATGATCCATGGGAGGTAGCCTTCCAGTGACACTGCGCGGGGGAAGAACGCAAGGCCCGTCCTGCCAACTTAAGCCTACCTGTCTCATCCCTCCCGCGGTTCCTTCCTTCCCTTGATCAAGGCGATCGAGATACCACGTGCCCATCCCTAAACGACGCTTCGTCTACCCCAGGAGCTCATCTCTTCGTTACCTTAGGTCTCCCTCGTCCTTCTATCAGGCACCTTGTTGTCTTTCGCCGTCGCTTTTTTGAACCTGATTGTCGCCATTTTGGAACCACCACCACTCGATGTCTTGAAAACAATATTCCATCTTTCTTTCTTTCACCTTCTTTCTCAACTGTCCTTCTCTTACTGCATCATCATGAGTGTCTTCTTTGTCGACTGGGAGCTTTGGCAAGAAATGACCTTTGCAAGTAACATGATGCCGCCTCTTTGTTGGCAAACCACTCAAAGAACTGTCGCTAACCGTCAACTTCTTCCCTAGGTCCTCGGCTGCTGTATAGTCCTTGTCTTTGCCGTCGGTCTCGTCAAGCTTTGGTGGACGAACCGCGCTATGCGCCGCCTGGAAATCATCGATGAGGAAAAGCGCGCTCGTGTTTCTCTCATGTCGCACTGCGGCATCGAGAATCTGCGACCTCCCGAGATCCCTTTTGGCATTCGTGCTATTCAGAACGGCGTACAGGTGGAAGGCATCTGGATCTCGCGCCCTGATACCCCCGAGTCCAGCCATAAGACCCCCGGGGCCACGCTCGTTGGTCATCGCGTGGAGATGTCAAAGGGGAAGGGTAGGATGATTGAATTTGGCAAGACATGTTCGAATCCGAGTATCGAATCTCAGAGTATCCCGACTCATCGACCCCAACAAGACGACACCATTTCACCCGTTGAGCCCTTCAACCACCACACGCAAATGGGTCAGGCTGAGCCAGTTCAGTCCATGTCTACACCACCCCATCAGCATCTCTGCTCAGGGCGCCAAAGAAACTGGCGAAGAAGCGACACTTCGACCTCGACGAGTCTCCGCGATCCTTTTGGCACTCCCGCGCAAACACCAACGACTTGGTCTTTAAGTCAAGTATCTGCCGTCGGCTCAGAGCTGGATTACTCAGTATCTGAACTGGCACTCAGCGTCACGGAGCAGGCGAGCCTTCGGCATGGCGTGACCAGAGCGACGCGGGGAAGGATAGTTCTCCCCACGGGATTCAAGCCGGATGCAGCAGACCGCGCACAAGATGTTACACATTACCATACCGATAGGCTTCACCAGCAGGTCGAACATCGGCCTGCTCCTAACAGGGCAAGCCCAGGTCGGACAAGGTTGCAAAAAGCTGCGAGGTCAGAGAAACGGTTGCTTTCCAGATCATCAACAAGTTAGCAAATCTATGCTTGGTTCTTCTTGATGTGTGCCCTCACTTGACAGTGTAGAGCTGAGAATGGCTCAAAACGTGAGGTCTCTTGTCCTCACTCGATCTCCAACAAGGATCGTCGTCCGCTGCAAATCCGTCGGGCCGTTTCAGGCTCCGGATCTGATGACACAGTCGGAGACCAGATCTAAGTGCCATTGCACCATTCAGGCTCCCCCTTGGCGAGGGGTCCGCATCGCGGGGAAGCGAACGACCTGCTCAGGGTATAAAAGGCGACGACGACCCCGTTCAACCTCGTTCCTTTTCTTCTTCCCTTCTTCACCCTTCTCTAACGTACTGACTCCTTTACAGACAAGCAGAAGAGTGACCAATAAAAACTAGAACTGAAATTGCGTGATTTGTAGACAGAAATCTCCACAAAATGGCTTCCCAGGTTGTTAATGATGTTGCTACCAAGGGCTTCAACGATGCGCAGTCTTATGACACTCATCGGCCCTCTTACCCTCCAGAGTCTGTCAGTAGTCTCCTCGGGCACCTGGGGCTCGAGGGTAAGTCTGGTAGCAAGGTCCTTGACCTTGCGGCCGGTACCGGCAAGTTCACCGAGCTGCTGGCTGCGAGGCCCGAGGGGTACGAGATTGTAGCTGTAGAGCCTCTCGACTCTATGCGGGACAACCTGGCGGCAAAGAAGCTCCCCAATGTGGACGTCCGAGGCGGGACGGCGGCTGAGATGAAGGATGTGGAGGATGCGTGGGCGGACGGGTGTATCGTAGCTCAGGTAAGCTATGCACTGTTGGGGGTTTCCTAGCTGTCCTTTGAGGGTTAGCCAGAGTTGAACTAATATCATCATAGGCTTTTCACTGGTAAGATGACAACAACAACAGATATCCAGGTGGTGGCTCTAAACAGGTCCCAGGTTCGCAAGGGAAGAAGCTCTCAAAGAGATTCATCGAGTCCTGAAGCCCGGCGCCAAGCTCGGTCTGATCTGGAATGCCGAAGACTGTAAGACACATGTTACTCCCAGGTTAGTTCTTGAGACTGACAGAAACCTCAAGACAACCGCCCAGAGAGCTGGCCCCCTTCCACTCAGTGGGAGCACGAGCTGAGCGAGCTCAACTTTAACGAAAAAGCCGACAAGGAGCCCCGGTTTCGGCACTTGCTCTGGAAGCAGGTGTGGGAGCGCCAAGCTCAGGCCGACTCGCCGTTATTCACAACGCCCATCGAGACTCAAAAGATCAAGTGGTCGGTGTGGCTGACTCCAGAGGCTCTCTGGGACCGGGTGAACACGCTTAGCTGGAATGCGATCCGTGAGGGCGAGGAGAGGCGAGTTTTTAGAGAAAAGTTTGACAAGATCGTCAAGGAAGGTGATGGAACTTTCAATGAGAAGGGCGAGATTGAGGTTCATGGGTGCACGTTCTTTGCATGGACCACACGTCTAGAGGGAGCTGTGAGTTCTTGAAGGGGAACAGGAA
>JABCKD010001129.1:0-13778 GCA_013186415.1 Fusarium sp. NRRL 66088 | reverse complement strand
CTCCTCCCCCGCCTTTTAATACCACCTACGTCTACATAGCCAAACGCTTAGAGGTCTCTAGCTTGGCCAGAGTGTGCCTTAGCTGACCAAAGCGCTCACGTCATGACCATCCAGAGTGCCCCGGGCGCAGTCACTGCGCGAGTGCCTCGCAAGCCACACGAACGCCCCCAAGGCCGATCTAACCGGCCCCGGGGTCTGATGGACTGGACCAATAATGCCTCGCACGTGACATTGCCGCGTGCAGAGGGCACGTTTGCGGGTGTGGCTGAGGGGCGGAGCAAAGGGCCGCTTCAGGTTTAGCTCCAGGGCAGTCAGTCCCCAGACCGGCCTTTTCCGTGTCAGACTCGGGATGGCGAGTTCCCACCATCTCCGTGATCTTCAGGGTCTTCCCCCAGGGCTGAAAGGCTAAAGACGCGCGACTATTGCGAGAATGCCTTGACGGACTCATCCGTAGGATGCAGCCATGATCGGTTAACGTAGCAAATCAAATTCCATTAAAACATTAGACATTAAACGTTGTAAAGCTTACATGGCGTCTCTAAGCCAAATCCTTGAAACCCTGGTCCACAGACGCGCAGATCTCATCCACCACCTTGTCCTCCTGCTCCTCACTCAGTCCAAGCCCCAACGAGCCCGGCTGCCACGTAACCGTGTACACGAGATCGCCTCCCTTGACAGCGATCACGTTGAAAGTTATCGGAGAGCTTGCGACGGATCCAGGCTGAGCAAACACCATCTTTGTGATTCTGGCAGTTTCCTTCTCGGCGATGCCGCCGTCGGCGTCAAAGGCCCCGACGTTGCTGATACTGAAAGAAGAGTCTCGAGATTTTCCAACTTTGGACAAGGTCCACTTGCGGATGCTGGGCGCGTATCTTAGTAGCCCTACCGGTTGGTCGTGTAGTCTGACGGCGGTTGCGGCAAGCTCGCGCGTAGAAGCGCTGGCTGATTCCCATTCCTTGTCGGTTAGAGGACCGGTGGCATCGGAGCGAGGGAAGGGGATGTAGCCGCCCGATACAAATTGACCATCGACGTCGTTGGAGACACCGACGGACCGTCGCATGTTGGCAGCCGTCTCGGCGACAAGGTTGGTGAATTTGGCATCCGGGACAGTCTTGCTCATAGCACGGGCAATGAGGGCCTGCATTGTCCCCGTGAGCTTGGCGTCGTGTGCTCTTGCAGCCCGGATCGCGTTTCCAACCAATGGGGCCTTGATCTCACGAATCCTGAGCTTGGTGTAGTACTTTTCTTGGTTGTAGGTCATGATGCCTCCAGTGAAGGTGCCCTCGTTGACAGTAGACGCCCCGAGACGCATGCCGAGCAACTTGACGAGGAAGTTTGGCATGAACAGCGCAATAAGGGGTTCAAGGAGGAACTTCCACGAGATGGGAAGTCTCTCGGGTGTGTCGAAGGGTTCTGTCAGTGGGGTTGCAGGAGGAGTGACAATTGCTGTAGGCTCAACAACTGGTGTGCCTTTACATCCAGACAGGAAGGTCTTGTGAAAGGCAACTCCTGTGGGACCATCGCCAATCATGTGAGAGAATGAGAACGCGATGAAGCATTCCGACGGCTTCAAAGGTAGCACGACGATCCTCCATGGTGGGTTGCCGGCGGTGAAGGGGAGGTCTAACTCAGGAACGAGCACCTTGCCAATAGCGCCCAAAGGATCAACGCTGACATTCGGATCATCAACAATAGTTATGTGATGTTCAAGATTGATGCTAGGCACACGCTGATAAAAGGCCTTCTCGGTGTGTCTGTCACCTACAATGACGCTGAAGAAGGGATGCTTATCAATGCAGCTCTTCAGGGGCGCAAAGTAAGACCTCGGCGACTTGACGTCGAAGCCATCCTTAAACTCGTAAACAGCGCCAATGATGACTGCATGATAAAAACCGAGATCCTCTCGGACAATCGTGCGCATCTCATTCGGACCTGGAGTGTGTTAACGTGGTTGTGGCTTAGGGTAGGTAGGTAAGGGGGGTCGACTCACTTGCGTACCGTAGGAACTCGGCCTTTTCAGACATGATGAAGTGAGTGTGTATGAGATGGTGTAAAATTAAAGATGGATTTATACAAAGTGAGCCACAAAAGGTTCTCTTGCTAATTGACCTTATCGATTCAAAGGTTATGTATCATGTTTGAAACTGGCGGCCTCTTTTTAAGGCGTCACCAAGTTAAATGAGATGTGGGCCTCAATGGTGCGACATAACCAAACGGGATCGATTTCACATCCGAAGAAGCCGTACCAAGATACCCTGCGTTTCAATTGCTCTAAGCGAGGGATGAAGGATTTTGCGGATAAAATCCGTAGGGCCAAGAGTTGCTGCTGCCTTGTCGGGTGAGAGTTAGCAATTGTCATAGGTCAAATTAATTGGGAAATGAGGACCTCTAATCGCATGGTTTGTTTGGTTGAATTGATGTGCTTACGCGTGTGTATCCTACTTGTCACTTTGTTGGCAATCTGATGATGGCTTGACATGGTGCTCTTTGCGAGTGTCTTTCGCTATCGCTTCGGATTCAGGTCGCTTACAGGAAGGCCACGTCACGAAGACAGGTTAAAGTGCCTAAGAGTCTCTCCCCTTATCTTATTAAAATAGCTCGCAAATTAGTTATATACCCTATTTTATTAAGAGTAGTTTAGATCTATGTTTAAAGTTAATTCTATCTGCTACTCTTATAGCAACCCCTAAATAACTAACCTGTTATCTAGTTATTACCTCTTGTCCTCTAAAACAGCTTTGCTTCTACTAGACCACTCTTATCCTCTAATAGTAGATATCCATTTAGACTGTTGTCTCCGGATAATTAGCTTCAGGGAACCTAGGAATGAATTAAGTTAAATCAATACGTTCTCCGATACTGTCTGTCCTAAATAATCGCCGCTTATTTACTTTATATAGAATAATCGGCTCAACAAACAAGTCGAGAGATTCTTTCGAGCTTGTTCTAGGAGATATGATAACTGGGAGCGCATATCGCTGCTCTCCGATTTCTCATCTCATAGTGATGTTTTCCGTCAAGTCTTAGGCCTACATATCAGAGCTCAACTTCTCTAGGGTTCGCTTCTGGTTTCTCATTCTAGTATAGTCACGGGTACTGGAATACTTGCACCGCCTTGTATCCTTAACATCGTGCTAGTTGGCTATTATCTAGACTTGGCCAGGATGTGGCTATAGGCGTGTGACGACGATCGGGAAAAATTAGCTAGATGATATCACTTACACTAGCCCAGCCTATCCTTAGTAACTCGCCTGTGTCGTATCGACTATATAATCGGGAGCGTCGCTCGCTAGTTGTATATGTATCTGTTTTCTGATTCGCCATCCACCTCCATCGAATCGGATGGTTGCATGTTTTTCACCTCCAACTGGAGTGTAGCCGACCCCCCCAAGGCACTGACTTGGCATAGGTACTTGGCTGATAAACAAGGTGACCGATCTCGGCAAGGATAAATGACGGGGTCAATTGATCGAACATATCAGATCGACCCGATTGACGCCTGTTTTTTCCACTTTGCTCATTCTGCGCTCATCAAACCGGACGTGGGCGAATCATTGGTTGCTTGCTTGGCCATGGCCGGCCTCCCGCAGACACGGCCCAACAAGCTCCAACCCCTCTTCCTGGAGCCTAATGTCAAGAAGTACGATTATAAAAGCTGGTCGAAAGAGTAAGATAGTTCTTCCAACTCAGACCTTCTCTCATCATCAACGTCAGCATGGTCATGGCCAAGCTCACATCCGACGGCCTGAGTGGTCTTTGCTCCAAGGAGAAACTTCAACTCTTGGATGCCATTGACTCTCTCCGCTCTCATGGCATCAGCCACTACATTTCCCTCCCTCAGATCATTGTTTGCGGTGACCAATCCGCTGGCAAGAGTTCCGTCCTTGAAGCCATCTCGGGCGTCTCCTTTCCAGTCGAGAGCGATACCTGCACCCGATTCCCCACAGAGTTGATCCTGCGCAAGACTGCTCATTCTGAGGTCAATGTCCGCATTGTCCCACATCATTCCAGGCCGGAGTCTGAGAAAAAGGCGTTGGCTGGCTTCAAGGCTACCCTTGACGCCTTTGGCGAGCTCCCTGAGTTGATAGAGAGTGCCAAGGCGGCCATGGGCATCACCACCGTCGGCAAAGCCTTCTCCAACGATATCCTCCGTGTTGAGATCAGCGGTCCTGACCGCCCTCACCTCACCATCGTTGACTTGCCCGGCCTCATCCATTCTTCGACCAAAGGTCTGTCGAGAGATGATGTTGACATGATCAAGAGGGTTGTCAAGGGCTACATGAAGCAGCCACGGAGCATCATACTTGCTGTCGTATCCGCAAAAAACGACATTCCAAATCAGGTTGTTCTACAGTTGGCCCAGCAAGCCGATCCCAAACGAAACCGTACCTTGGGAGTCATCACAAAGCCTGACACTCTCAATGAAGGCTCTAAGGGTGAACTGAACTTCATTGATCTGGCCAACAACAAAGACGTCGAGCTTCGTTTAGGTTGGCATCTTCTTCGAAACCGGGACTCTGAAAAGGACACCTGGGGACCAGAAGAGAGGGATGCCCAGGAAAGAGACTTCTTCTCTAATGGCAGATGGGCGTCTCTCAGCACATCTGACTGGGGCATCGAACACCTCAGGAACAGGCTCAGCAAGCTGCTTGTTCAAAAGATCTCCTCCGACCTCCCCGATCTGATGGCTGAGATTTCCGCCAAGGCAGCCCTGTGTCAAGACCAACTCGACAAGTTAGGCCAACCAAGGGTTACCGCCCGTCAACAGAGGACTTATCTGATTCAGATCGGTCAAGACTTTCATGCCATTGTCAAGGCCGCGACAGAGGGAAACTACACGAACCCCTTCTTTGAAGATGCCATGTCCCAGAAGGGATACCAGAAGCGACTGCGAGCCATCATCCAGAACCTTGGTCTAGATTTCGCCAGGGATTTGGACGAGAAGGGAAAGCAGATCAGAATCAGTAACAAGAAGGTACTGACATTCACCGAGGCTGACTCTACGATGACCCGGCTACAATACCTTGACAAGATTGTCAAGCTGATGGAAAGAAGCCGAGGTAGAGAGCTGCCCGCCATGTTCAACCCTATGATCGTGGCAGATCTGTTCAGAGAACAGTCCTCGCCTTGGGAAACCCTCACCCGAGCCCACATTGGAAAAGTCTGGGATGGTGTTCGCGACTTTCTACGGCATGTCGTGAAGCATACCTCCAACTTGAGCACTGTTGAGACCTTGCAGGAGTTCATCATCATGCCGAAACTCGACAAGATCTTCAAAGCACTCAACGAAAGAGTAGATATGCTCCTCAGTCAGCACCAGGAGGGTCATCCAGTCACTTACAATGATGCTTTCACCGACACTCTACAGGACCTTAGGGTGGAACGACGAACGGAGGAGATGTTGGACACGTTGAAAAAGCATTTTTCGGGGAGAGACATGATCATGAGTAACTCGTACCTCCCGTCAACTGTTGACCTGAAGGTCGTGGCCAGAGACCTGGCTACTCCACCAAAGTCAAACATGAGCCACTTTGCAGCCCAGGAGGTACTTGATGCTCTTGAGTCATATTATAAGGTTTGGATTCATGGCAGTATCCTTGGTATCAAAGGAATGCTCACTCATTTTAGGTGGCCATGAAGAGATTCATCGATGATGTCGCTGTGGAGGCAATCGAGGGCATCCTGGTTGTCGAGCTTGGCAAGATGATCGACCCCGTTAGTGTTTCGGAGATGTCGGACGATGAGCTGAACCAAGTTGCCGGAGAGACAGAGGCTAGTCGAGTAACCCGCAAAGAGCTTGCGACGGAGCTCGCAGTGTTTGAGGATGGCATACAAATCTGCAGACAATTCGCAGATTTTGGGTTGTTTGGTGAGTAACATGACATGCAGACAGGAGAGAGACAATATTTGCAGCTAATTATAAATTCAGAGGACGCTGATCAAGACGGGTCGGATCTCGATGGGCCCGACTGGGATTCCGATGCTGAACCAGAACCCGACTCGGACTCGGTCGATACTTCTGACTTGGAGTTTCCAACCGAGGAGGCTCCAGCAGAGGAGGCTCCAGCAGAGGAGGCCAGTGTTTGCGAAGAAGACCTCTCCTCCCGTTCAGAAACACCTCCTGTATGAATCCCGATCAAGACAAAAACTTCCTCTCACAAACTGATAGTAATTAGGTGTACAAAGAGGCAGACCCGCAATCGTCGACCCGAGACAACCCTTGGGATTTCTGGATGTCGAAGCAGCAGACTTTGACACCTCCAGGGCTAGGTTTGTCGAAGAAAGAAAAAAAGAAGCTAAAGAAAGGGCGGAAGAGAATTGCAGCACTTCCCGATGATCCGCTGGAAGAGTAACTAAGCTCATTGGAAAGAGAGGTATTCAAAAACTCGGTAGCTGTGGATGTCCAGATACTTGGTGCGTGTTGGACAGATTGAATAGTTGAAGTAAGTCTAGTTAGTTAACCTCTGGGAACTTGAATTCTACCTTGGTATGTCACTCGAAGCATTACTATATGAGAAGTCCTAATATATTGTACTTGTGAATGTTTGCTTACTATTACATGGAACTGTAATCATAACACGACGTAGGTATACATAGCTTCAGGCTTAGTACTTTGGAGTACCGACATGAGGCATTCGTTTAAGGATTCCACATGGGCATTAGTTGGTTGGACCTTCTCTCTCTGACTATTGGCTGAGCTTGAATCTACAAGTACCAAGGCCTATGACACTAGAATATGATATGTAAGAGCATAAGTCATGAAGCGAGGGCATTGTGGGTAGCTACCTATACCAAATTGAGTCAAACTGGCGTGATAAGAGGGGCAATGCTTACGCCAAGCATGACGATGAAGCTGTCAGCACCAAGGTTCTTTTATCCTTGTTCCTACGATCAGGTGATTTATATCTAAAACCTATGGACCGCAACTTGACTGCTTACTTTCTCCTCTCCTCGTCCATCATCTTCAGTTTCAAAACCAAGACATCTTTCCAATCAACTCATTGATCTCCCATCCTTCTTTATCAAGTCGGGGCTCTCACTTTGACCATGGTTCAACTTCCCGATCTCCCAACGGAGATTCTCGACAAGATCCTCCTCAACATTGGCCCGTTTGAGGGCGAGAAGCTGAAAGAGATAAAAGACGCAGTTAAGAATTTCAATGATTACCGCGGCTCTCTGAGATCCTTGGCCGGTCTCTGTCGCACTTGCAAGGCTCTACGACGCGTGGCCCAGCCGATCCTATATCGATTTCCACTCGCCTACGACAATGCCCTCGTCTCCCTTGTTCGCACACTGGCAACACGAGAGGATTTGAAGACAAAGGTTCAAGGCCTGGTTATAAAATTTGCACCTAGAATTGTCATTTCGCCGAAGGACCAGGATATCTTTGGTAACCTGATTGCAAAGTATCCAACACGAGCAAACGGAGAAGCGATCGATATTCCTTCAGATTGGGCTACCGGAGAAAAAGACCCGAAGCCGTTCAAAGATGATCCCAAGCTTATTCTGGTCGCCTTGCTTCTTACGCAAATTCCCAACGTGGAACGCATCTCGATGGACCTGGGTTCGAATACCGATTTCCCATTCAGCCAACCCGGGTCTCTGCCTCGTCTTGTCGAGCTCAACGTCAACTATTCGGGCAAATTCTGCCTCAACTTGATGGTTCTTGATAGCCTACTCAAGGCAGCTCCCGCTCTAAAGACACTCAACACGGTGAATGTTTATCTGGAGGAGGAATCGAAAGGCATCCCTCACGACACTCTCACATCCCTGGAACTCATCGACGCTGCCCTAGAATGGGGAAGCTTTAAGAAAATCATTCAAGGCTTTCCGAAGCTGGAGCGTCTCTCGCTGAAACCCTCCCATTCTTGCGTGTTATCACACGAGACCGCATTGTCGGCATACCAGATTCTGAAAACCCTGCCCATTCGAGCAGACAGCCTACGACACATCCACCTCCTCATGCGACCGATGGAATGGGAGGGCGGCTTGTTCGAAGCCCCTATACCCAGTCTCAAAGGAATGACGTTGCTGGAAACCTTGTACGTCGACTATGCGAATCTGTGGCCGGACAAGGCCAAGACGGGGTTGGTAGAGTTTCTGCCGCCTTCGATCCGGACCTACGAGCAAGACTATTGCCATCCCGAGCTGGTTCCTGTGATGCGCGCCTTGGCTAGGAATGCGCCTGAGAAGTTTCCGAATCTGAAAAAGGTCACTTTTGGGAAGTTTTATGAGGACGATGAAGATAAGGCTCCGGTGATTGAGAGGGCTTTTGGGAAGAGGGGTATTGAGTGTGTTTTTGAATCTGATGATAAGAAAGCCTTGGAAGTGAGGTAGTGGCTCGACATGATGCTGTCAATGTCAACCTCGGACATCCGAAGGCAACGGAGCAAGGGTGGATCATGGCATATGTACGTAGTTCTTTTTACGTATAAAGTCTTGTCTCGGACGGAACAAGTTTCATCCATTGCCTTCACGCTAAAGCCGATTACTGTAGAAATCGAGTTTAAACCGAGCTGAACTGGCTGATGTTCCATAACACACATGCTTATACCTTCACTGACCACACAACTCCGAGGTTAAACTAATGGACCGTCGCCCAGCTACGCGATCTTCACTGGCATGTATACCATGTCGAAACCAGCACCTACGATGTGATGCCGTGAGCCCTTCCTGTTCAAGATGCCAAGGACTATCCAGGACTTGTTCATATCCCGAGTCACGACGTACCGGGAGGTCAAGGGCTCGAAAGCCGACATCACAGAGCCCTCTCAACGTGTCGACACCGGGGCAGTCTCTGCTTGAGGATTGTGGGCTTTTGCAAACGAGTTCGAATCAGCTAGTCTCGACCACGATTCCAGATTCGGGACTTGATACCCTTCTCAACTTGTACTATCAGCGTTTTCACTGCAGTCATCCGTTTGTTCTTCCAAAAGTCGCCCTCCAAGATATTCTCGCTGCCGAGACGTCAAGTGTTCAACGACTGATTTCGGCGATGCGATATATCGGTTCATTTTACACCGACCCGCCATCAAACCAAAACAATCTCGTGGATATCAATACAGAATCTTCTGATATAATTGATGGCTTCTCAGTCCAGGCAACTCTGCTCATGGCCCTAGCAAAGAGCATGTGCTCCGAGCAAGCATTATCTGAAGAGCTTCTGACAAGGGCAATTCAACAAGCCAAGAGCATTGGGATGCACACCAAGAGTTTCGCCGATGCCGTCGAGGCATACAATCCTGTACTTGCAGAAAGTTGGAGGCGAACGTGGTGGATGATATATGTCGTCGACTCCAACTTTTCCGTCATCCGACGCGATCATAGGACGACTCTTAATAGTGCCGATTATGATGTCGGCCTCCCCTGTGAGGATCAAGATTATTGTTTAATGGTTTGTTTACTCGCGATTCTGTTTGACGACTCTCTAACTTTCTATAATCAGCAAATCCCTCCGGGAGCCCCTTCATGGCGAGACTATTGCAACAGAGAATTTGCCCTAGAAGAGAAGGGCTTCTCTTCGTTTGCATACTTTATCGATGCCAACGACATTTTCGTCTCTTCATTACGAGCCTCTCATGAATTTCAAGACGTTTCCGAAGCAGAGACACTCTGCGATAACCTCGAGGCCACAATAGCAGGCTGGTTCCTGATGTTGCCAGCTACCAAGCGTGGACTCTGTATCAAGCCTGCGTTTGTAGATCAGCTCATGTTTCAGGCATACATGATGATGTACACGTAAGTGAATTCGTACAAGGCTCATGAAATGTCTGGAAACTGAGGGCTGTTTAGATCAATAACTTATATCCATCGTCCACTTTCCACTCTTCGGTATAATGTCGCCGAAGATATTTCCAGCTGCGGCTCGCCTCCTCCGCCACTCACCTCTGCGACGGGGACCAGTAATGCCTCGGATGGTCGCACACATCTAGAAAAGCTACTGGAAGCTATCCCAAAACAGAACCAGTGTCTGATAACGCTACCCGTCGAGGCGGTCCAGATCTCCCCGTTCACCATCTGCATGATTGCATGCTGCACGATTGCTCACCTCGTCGCTTACAAGTCTACACTTGAACCTCGTGAAGCTGACGTGGCTCGATCTCGCATACGGGTTTGTATTGGTACTCTCAGACACTATGAAGATATCTGGCCCCGGGCCAAGAAGATCTTGCATGAGCTCAAGTGCATCGCTCATACTATTATAGAGGCCGTTGCGGTACCACAGTTACCTTTGACGGACTGTGAGATATTGGTTGAGCAAGAAAGCATAGCAGTTGATTTGTTGGAAGAAGAGTGGCTGCATGATTTTGCGAGAGACGATAGCTTGTCAGTGTAAAACTCTATAGGGGGTCAATAACTTTACAGAGGTGAGCCATGGGATGACTTGAATATGACAAGCGTCCTTGCTTACCTAGGTAGGTAGACTATGGATATTTGAATGTAATTCGATTTTCATTTGATTTTCAGTCGATTATTATTCGAATCTAATTTGATTGAAAGTTGATTGGAATTCTAGTCACTTCATCACTGATCTTTAGAATATGCTTAGATCTGCCTTAGCAGTGCAGTGCATGCTCTTCTCAGCTCACGCTAAATGTTGACAGAATAGCCAAATTTCCTTCTAATCCTCTATATCAACCCGCCTTTTATGCTGCATTGTCTCCCATGTTCCCTCTTCGGACTCCGACCTGGGCTTGGCATAAATTTCCGAATAGCCTAAGGGTGGGGACCAGAGCCAAGAGTCCGAATAGCCTACCACGGAGATGGAGATGATGAAATTGAAAACATTCCTTCAAAAACCTGCATGTTCTGTCTAATTTATCATGGAATTTCTCTCCTCCTCTTGTATGCCAATCGTCTTCCCCCATCATGGCGCACCTCTTCCGAACCACGGCCTTTGGCGCCACTGCACGAGCGATATCCCGTGATCGACTCCTTACGTTTCCAACCGACAAGCATAAATACTCAGAGAGGCAGTCCTCGGACTCATCGCAAGACGACGGTCAGAGTGTAGTGGTTGTTGGATGGTGAGCGTCTCAACCTTGGCTCGAGTCATATATTCACAGCGATTAGGGAGTCGAACGATGACCCAGAGAACCCTCATAATTGGTCAACAGGTAGAAAGACTGGAGTTTCGATTCTGATATGGTACGTCTCAACTCGAAAGTTTCCCTTCGAGGGGATTAATCTTGCTAACTGAATGACAAAGCATGTATACATTTACAATCTACTGCGGATCCTCCATCTACGTCCCCAGCACCGAGTGCGTCGTCCCCCAACCCGATATACTTTTAGGTAATTCTGACCCTCTATAGACAAGTCATCGAGTCTTTTGGAGTTTCAGAAACTGTCGCGTCTCTTGGTTTGGCCCTATACGTCCTTGGCTGTATGTTCAGCAACCCCCTTCCGGTGTGTGCCTAGCTGACCTTGATCTTTAGACGGACTTGGACCGTTGCTATTCTCGCCCCTGAGTGAGATGCCCTACATCGGTCGGAACCCAATCTACATCATCACTTTTGCCATCTTCATAATTCTCTCCGTCGCTGCAGCTCTGTGTCAAACCTTTGCTGGCTTCCTTGTTGTCAGGTTCCTTCAGGGCTTCTTTGGAAGTCCTTGCTTAGCAACTGGAGCCGCAACTTTGACTGATATGGTACGAGAATCCCGTTTCCTATCTGAATCTTGAATGTCTAACATAGCGTAGTTCTCCGTCATCTACATCCCCTACAGTCTTGCGGCATGGTCTGGTGCCATGTACTGTGGCCCTGCGCTGGGACCTTTGATATCTGGATTCTCTGTTACTGCCAAGAGGTCAGTCCCACCCCTGAATACATTGTGCTCTCTCTAATGAGGAAGCAGTTGGCGATGGTCCATGTGGGAACTCCTCTGGCTATCCGGCTTCATGTTTATTCCGCTCTTCTTCTTCTTACCCGAAACCTCGACACCGACACTCCTATACTACAAGGCAAAGCGTCTTCGAAAGGAGACGAATTCTACGAGATACGTTCCAGAGGCTATCAACCCCAGCGGGGTTTCACGCAAGGATATTACCAAGATGGCCTTGATAAAGCCGTTTGAAATCACGCTCAAAGATCCAGCCATCGCTTTTGTCAATATCTACGCAAGTACCCGTCACCTCTAACTACGTCAGGCGTGCTAATGTTGGCTCAGACTTCTTTCACATACGGCATCTATTACTCCTTCTTCGAAGTCTTTCCCCTCGTATACCCAAAGATGTACGGAATGAACCTCGGCGAATCAAGCGCAGTATTCGTCTGCGTCCTCATAGCATGCCTTCTCGGCGCTTTCCAATACTGCTCTTGGTATCGCCTCTTCACCGAGAAGCGCTTCAAAAAGCTAGGCACTTTTGATTCCCCCGAGACATACCTACGCCCTGGACTTGGAGGAGTCTTTGGTGTCACGGCTGGTATGTTCCTATTCGGCTGGGCTGCTCGGAGCTCTGTCCATTGGGTTGTTCCCACCATCGGCATAGTCATGTATTGTGGATGCGGATTTGTTGTTGGGCTGGGAATCTTCATCTACCTGCCGTTGAGTTATCCTCAATACGCAGCCAGCCTCTTTGCCGCGAACGATGCATTGAGGAGCTCCTTCGCTGCCGCCGCGATCCTCTTTGGAAGACCGCTCTATATCAACATGGGTGTTGCAAAGGGTTGCAGTCTGCTGGGTGGCCTGAGCGTGTTTGGTGTTATTGGCTTCTGGTACTTGTTCATCTATGGTGAGAAGCTTCGCAAGAAGAGTCGATTCACTGTCCACGGCGAGAGCCGAGATTCTTCGTAATGCACAGTTGCGATACACTTCCGTCCATACGTCTCAGACAGTCAAACTCTGGGAACTGGTGATCAGCAGAGTTTCAAGTTGGGGCCACAATATCTATCCAAGATAGCAAAACTGTACTCGCAACTCGATAGTACTTATATAGACTAATGAGACTCTCTGCAATCGTAAAATAAACCGTCTTCGAAGACCCTTCAGGATATACTTGAAAGATACCAATCCTGAGGCCAGAAGAACGGGGTGTATTCGCATATTATCGCTAGACATGTTGAACCGCTGCTCATCTGAACTCCCAGCACGTCGTTTTAAACCATAGAAAACTCTCGGGTCTCACATACGTCCAATGAGTTGAGATCGAGCCCAATCGAGGCGCCGAGAAATTCTCCGGGTCAAAAAAAAGTCCCTTGAACTCAAATTCCGGAGTTTCGATATGCGGCAAGTTCGTGAAGCATCTAGTGATATAGATAACGAGAATTCCACAACTAACTCCTGACAACTTACCTACAACTTTTCCCTAACCAAATTCCCCTTCCTTTGCTGCCTGATCTTCCTGGTGAGGTGTTTTTTTGTGAAATGAGAAAAGATTGTCGAGCACGTACTTATCCCACTCGGCAGTGAAATCCTTTTAAAGGCTTCTTTCTCGTGGGAGCTTATAAATACCAATGCAGTCTAGACCTGTGCCTTCCGATAATATCCTCAGTGTGTGTACGTGTACGGGCGCCTATCACCTCCTCCTCCACTGAGCTGGTGGTCGATAGATCATGCCATTGGGAAACAGGAAGCCCTCTTAAACCCGAGATTTCGACATCTCTCGCCAATGGGAGGTCCGAGATGGTGTTTGGCTGTCAGACCAATCTGCAGATGGCCCGCCCCGGCGCTGGCCGGTTGTAACACATCTGTGGAGCTTCATCCGGGTGACGCCATCGCGGACCCTGGCCGACGACGACAACCCGGAGGGGGCAGTGAGCGGGGAAGACTTGAAGGGG
>JABCKD010001128.1:0-53901 GCA_013186415.1 Fusarium sp. NRRL 66088 | reverse complement strand
CCACAGAGAGACTGCAGCAACCTGTAGACAGCGGCATTGGCTCTGTCGCTGTTTGTATGAGAAGCTTGAATTGCTAATGCCTGTCGCGCAGTTAGCTGGCGAGCAAGGCGTCTCAGAAAGGTAAAGCTCCAAATGTGAGAGGAAGCACCATCCATCGACAACACAGTCCCGTCCTAATATACGCGGCTCATTGTGGATGCGGCCCGTCGATGGGACTAACTAGCTATTTTCCTTGTCCATCATTCTCTTCTCGGCTCGCCAATAGTTATCTCCATTCAAGCACCGCTCGGCTCGGACACAGAAAGCATTTTGCTCGGCTCTGATAAAACATCAAACCATGCATGGACATTTAACAAAGAAAACCGCGCATTGTGATTCCATCTTGGACAGAAACTTGCAAGCATTGTTACTACCTACCGTCAGGCAATCGTTAACACCCCTCCCTGGTCATCTCCAGGGACCACAAGCATGGATGTCAGTTACCCGTTTGAACTGCAGGCCGAGGAACTAGGACATTGAAATCCTAGAACGAATGCACGGATACCTTTAGAAACCTTCTTTTTTATTATTATTATTATTTTCTCGTCGAGTAGTATTACTGGAGAGTAACAGCCGTGGCAAAGCCGAACGCTTAAAGCCGCCCGTGTCCCATCCATCTTTGGAACCAAATATCCTCGGCTATGAGACGGGCTGGCAAAGACGCCTATGGTAATGGGCTCACCGGACATTGACAAACACGTCATTCCCTTGATCGTTGCGACGAGAAAAGATGATAAATTCCCGAGGAACGAGGTTGATGAGTGAGATCCATTCTTGCACGCGCGCGGACGGGCGCATGTTCGGGCCTCAAGGAGGACAATGCCATCCATAACGAACGACTTTGTTGAATCTTGAGGATCGTCGTATTCGCTTGACCTCCAAGATTCCTCTCTCACTCACATGCTTAGATCTAGACCTTTTGAGATGAAACGCACGTTGGGCTGTCTGTTACCTGTAATTACTTGTGAAATCGCCCATAGCTGATGACGTCGCCCAACATTTAGACACTTGCTGTGGACAATGTCGACGTGCGTTGCGTTTGACGTCGGCTTTGCTTTTTTTTCTCTCGTACTATGTACAGCCAGGGATCACACTCTAGCCGCAGACACATAACCGGCATCCCCAACAGTGGGCGGCTACGGTACACAGCTTCAGTGGAGAGACAAAGCCGGCGCCCTAGAAGCACAAGAGAGCCTCAAGCTGAGATAGCGTGCATCCTAGAGAAGAGCTTGGGCCCATTCTTGTGGGGTTCTTGGGGGGTGAAGGGAGTCCAGCCCATCATGATCCATATTAGGTGTTACGTGTGGTCGTTGTTGCAAGTCCGGCCCCGAGGAAGATGTTTCCGAGGAACAAACTTCGGAGTCGACATGACCGAAGCCGAAAAAGATGTCAGAAACTAAGACATCCATGAGAAGCATCCATGATAAGCCCTTTCAACGAAACAGAAGAACACATAATGGACAGGCATGTGAAGGTTGGGGCATCAACAATATGGCAACATCTCCTCGGCCCTCTACTCCGAAGTTGAGACATGGTCGAAAAAAAAAAAAAAGAACCCCTGGAGAAATCTCCAAGACCCCAACCCCCAATGAGCTCAGCCCTAGTCCAAAACCCCAATATCTCGAGATTTTTCTTGTGCTTATCTTTGTAGGTCCTTGTCGCGGGGTCTGAAATCTCTCATGACATCTCCGGCGCATTCGGACCTACCTCCCCCTGACACGTTGGGGGACGCCATCTTGCATAGGTAGGATACGGGGTCCGTGTGGGTAGTGACCTTTCTACGGGCGTCATCATCATGACTGACACCGCAGCAGTAGCAACAAGTTTCGTTGTTTGGGGGGTTCCAAGCCTCTCATGATGAGCAATCCACGCCCCTTACCTATGCAAGCCCTCATGTTCCTCCCAGACCGCCACAGCAGCCTCCCGGTCGTTGCGTGTTGGATCATGCTATGCTGGGCGGACGTCTTGTTAATTTCCCCGGATGCCGTTGAGAGAGATAGACGACGTTGGCCCCCATTCCAAATGCCATACAAGGGGATCCAATGTCATACCAGGGCGCTACACATCCCACCTTGTCAACCCAAACTGCTTCTTCCCATGTCACCGGTAAGAGACGGGTATTGACGCCTCATCAAACTCCCCATGTGGAGATGCTTCTTTTTTACGGGTAGCTATATCAATAAGTGAGTCTTCAAGCAAGGTTTCGTTACCACTGCGCCCGTCTTCCCCCCCAATATTCAGACTCGATCCGAGAAATCACCCGACTCTGACCGTTCAACAACGCAACATCGCCAGATGTCGTACCTCGGACGTTCCGTCCGAAGGAAAACCACGTTTCCGAAGCCGTTAGCTATAGGGGTAGGTCGAGCCGGTAATACAAAAAACAACGCTTCACTTTTTTGTCCTCAAATTGGGTTGGTTGAGTGGTCGGCTTTCAAAGTGCGAAACAAGAGGCCTAGACCAGCCCTACATACAGGGTCTTTCTTCGTCTACAGCCTTGAGCCTTAGCCCATCAGGCGACGCTGAATCAGCGAGCGGTCATGATTCGCCCATTTCCCCTCCCTCACCGTCCCATCATCAAATCATTTGTGACATCTTCAACCCCAGGACTCCAGACCCCGTGGCTGAGTTTGGGCCTCTACCCGGCTCCAACTTTTGGCATCTCTCTCAACCACGCCCCCTTGTGGGCCCCCCTTACCGGACTTCAACTTGCGGGAATTTTCTTGGCTTCACTTCTTGTCTCTCTGATCCATGTCAACTCCACTCGGGCCGCTCCACTTCTCACGTCCTGGCCGTGGCTCTTTGGAGTGTGAATCGTCAACGCTCTTCCTCTCTATTTGACGTCTCTGCTTGTTAGTGGAACTCCGTAACTAACGCTGCATCTCTCACAGATGGGGGGACCCGCCGGCAAGATGCCGAGCCGGGCGTCTTGAGGAAAAGAGAGGAAAAAAGAGGCCGCTCGGGACGCGAGATATAGCAACGTGCTAGCCATGTCTCGCCCTCGCGAGCTGCTGCCCAACCCGCCTCGTTGGAACCGCCACGGCCAGGGATATTCACTCAATGAAAGAGCAAGAAAAACATGTCCACCACTCGATGCACCCCTACACCCCCATGCCCCGTCTCGGCGATCTATTCGTCCCAGCAGGTGCCGAGAAAGATGAAAGACCTTCTTGGCAGTGAGGACAGGCAGAGAGAGAGAAAGAGGCGAAGCAGCAACTACTTCATCTATATCCGAGGTTAATACTCGAGACGTGCTGTGCTCGACCTTGTCGGATACGCCGCCGGGTCAAGGTGTCCAGTTTTCCAATCTGTCGAAACACCATAACCGAGCACTGCCGTGGGAATTTCACTCAATGTCGACAACTCGAATGACGTACTAGAAACTCGAGCAGGCGGCAAGGCAATCTGACGCAGTGAATCCTTCTGCATCTCGTCTCCCTTGAGATAGCTAGGCGCCTACGAGGCCTCCGGGTAGGGTTCCCGCCTTGACAAGGGGGGATTGAAACACGGCTTCATGGACGACCATCGCAGCTGACGGTCAGTAACCGGCGGATGCGTTGCCGGTCTTGATCTCGGTTGATGCCCGAGGGCTTGATGCAGAATGATCCCAGGGAGCATGTTCCGGTTGAGGAGCTTCGAGGGCGACTCAATTGGACCGGAGGAGGATGAAGCCTGTGATCTCACATGTCGAGGCAGCAGAACTTTCAGCCAGTCCAGGAGGGGACCAACAAGCACTCGTACCAAGGTCATTTTGTTGAATGCTTGTTTGTCTTTGTAGAAACTCGACGTTTACGAGCACGGCCGGCTTGTAACTTATACCAACTTAGCATCAGCTTCTAATGGTAGGTTAAACAACACCTGTATAAAAATGATGCCAAGGATCTTAAACAAGTTCAATTGCCAAATTTGACAGACAGCCACAGGATCTTGCAGCTGTAAAAAGTCACGATACCTCGAGTTCACGATCCTTCAGCCAGTAGAACTCGTTCGAAACTGACCACTACACGCCACACACCCCAATTCACAACGTAGAGGTCTCTACAGATAAGAAAAGGAGCCAATCATCATACACAAAAGAACAGAATACACAAAAAACTATTAAAACCATGTGATGAAGTCGTTCGGGACGATGCGGTGCCGCATCTGCCCCCGCATCGTCGAATCCCCCACCATCTCCCATGTGGGTTGAGGCAAGGATGAGGCCCGCATTATTAGCTTCGCACTGTGCCAGTACACGTATAATACAGGTGGAAGCACAGTAATCGGCTGTTTTCTCGCACCACTAGATGTTTCTTTGCGGCTCCGATATGTCAACATTTTGCGACAGCTGCGGAAGCGAAATCAAACATAAAAAGCCCAATTCGCACAACCCAACATGCCCAAGCGAAAGCGTGGAGAGCTAAGCTTGGACGACAAGCTCGAGAAGCACTGTAATGAGGTCTTTCGGGCTCTCAAGTCCGCCAAGGGCTTTGAGCGTCAGAGGCTAAGCAAGAGGCTTCGTGAGGATGGTGTTGGACCTGACAAGAAGGAGAGATTGGAGCGGGAGGTGACTGTGCTAAAGGTGATAACCTCTTAAGTATACTCCTTTTCTGCTGGCTGACCTCTTGATAGTCTCTTGACCTTCATCAGACCGCTCGCGCACACATGTACTCATCCCTCCTCAAGGTCAAGACTCTCGCCGCGTCCACCGACCTGCCCGAAGAGATCCGCGCCGGCGTCCCCAAGCCCGAGCTATCACCCGACGAGCAGGCTGCTCTGCATAATGTTACTAGTGGTCTATATAACCGAGAGCCCGTGAAGCAAGCCGTCGACCGCGCCGTCACCGCCGTGTGCCAAGCACTCAACGTCGCCCTTCCCGAGAAAGCGAAGCGATCACGCAAGTCCAAGAGGGAGGAGAAGGAAGAACAGCCATCCGACCGGATAGAGAAGGAAGCCAAGGTGGAGAAAGAGGTTCCTGAGGATGATGTACTGGCATCAGTTGAGGAAGAGGATGGTTACGACGACGAGTCAGAGTTTGAAGGCTTCTCGGATGTCGACACAGCTGCTCAGGACGTTGAAGAGATGGACAGCGAGGACGAGGCTGAAGAGGAGAAAGAGCTATCTAAGTACGAACACCTACTGGGCGGTTCCTCGGACGAAGACGAAGACTTTGACGACGAGCGATTCGCACAGTTCAGGGGCAAGGAAAAGGTGAACCTCGACGACATTTCCGTCTCCGGCTCAGACGCAGAGCCTGAGCTCGATTCAGATTCGGATTCCGAACCAGAGGCTCATAAACAAGCCTCAGTCTCCCTCTCGCCTTCACCACCTCCGGCAAAGAAGAAGAAGAAGAAGGAAGACAAGACGGCCCCCGCCCGTCCTCGCGATTCCACCTTTCTCCCCTCCCTCATGGGCGGCTACATCTCAGGCTCCGAATCCGCCTCAGACGTTGACGTCGCGCCATCAAAGAAGCGCCTCGGCCAGCGTCAACGCCAGGCCATCTGGGAGAAGAAGTTTGGCACCAGAGCTAAACACCTCCAACGACCTGCCAAGCAACGTGGAGGTCGCGACTCGGGCTGGGACATGAAGCGCGGCGCTGTAGATGGAGGAGACGAGCAGCAGCAGCAGCGCACGCCCTGGAAGAAAGGAATCCGTAACCCGCTGACTGGACAGGTCGCCGAGTCCAAGCCTGAGGTCCAGAGGCCACCGACAAAGAAGGATGACGAAGGTCCGCTGCATCCCAGCTGGGCTGCGAGGAAGCAGGCAAAGGCGTCTGAGAAGACGGCGACGTTTGCGGGATCAAAGATTACGTTTGACTGAGCGTACTGTTTATATAGAGATACCAAGGGTAGATAAAAAAGCATGCTTTTTGTTTTTTGCAACTCTTATGATAATCTTTCAACGGTTCATGTCGAATTACATACACCGCACGTATACTGGCAAACCTCCCTCCATCGGTAGTGTCAAGCTACTCTTGCTCACCCTCTCCCCTTCAAACGCAGGAATGAAATCAAACATGGGCACTAACCTTGCCAGCGTCTGCACCGCGACGAGCTCCGCCATCTTCTTCCCTAGACACACGCGTGGTCCGCCGTTAAAGACGGGGAATTCGGCTGCTGGACGTTGTGCGACCGTCATCATCTCCCCAGATGGTGAGGAGGTTGTTAGCCATCGCTCTGGACGAAAGTCATCTGCGTCTGGACCCCATGTTGTCTTTGAGCGGTTCATGGCCCAGGCGCACCAGACGACGATGCCACTGGCGGGGAGGGATGTTCCATCTGGAAGGGTTGTAGCTTGCTGAGCCTGCTTGATCTCGAAGGGGATGGGAGGACGGAGGCGGAGAGCTTCGTAGAAGACGGCGAGGACGTAGGGCAGCCGTGTAGGTGTAAGAAGCTCAGGGTCCAAAGGATCCGAAGAAGAAACACCAGCCTCATCACGTAGACTCTGAACCGATTCCCGTAGTGTAGCTGTTACATGAGGATGTCTCATGAGGAGATAAAGCGTCCACGTCAAGGCTTGTGCAACAGTATCTCGACCAGCTGAGAGATAGTTCAATGCCGCATCAGCAACAAGACTTTCGTCGCCAATAGAGTCAAGCAGCGACTGTATCAAGCTACCCGGTGAATCAGACTGGGCCTTTTCATAACCAGCTCTCACACGGTCAGCCACAGCACTCGTAACAATGCGTCTTCCATAAGCCTTGACAGTTGCGAGAGCCTGACGCATCCGACTTCCTGTAACCAGCTCCGTGAGGAACCACAGAGGGTTCTGAAACCGCTCAGCCGTAGCTCCAGAAGCGTCTTCAAAGGCAACTGTAAAGTCGTCGTCGGCGTGCATCTCCATGTTGTACGCCATCCGTCCCATGAGTTGCGTCGTAACCTCATGAATCACAACCTGCAAATCCACAACTTCTTCCACCTCAGCCTTCTCTTTCAAAGCCCTCACAGCCTGTCCCAGATACTCAGGCAAACGCACACTAGTGAGAGCCCGCAGTGCCGAGGCAGCGAGGAATCGCAAACCAGCTTTCCTCTGAAGCCGCCACAATTCGCCATCAACATTGATGATGCCATGACCGAAAAGATCCCAAGATCGCTGTTTGAAAAACTCGCCTTTTTCAAAGATTCCCTCATTCTTGAATATGAAATCCAGATTTCTCGGGTCGTTGATGATTACGCCTGGTGGGAGGGACGGGACGGATATGTGCAGGGTTTCATAGCCAAAGAGCCGCTCGCAGCTGGCAAACCATGTAAAGAGGCGCTGACGAGGTTGCAAGAAGAGGATTCCATTTCCTACAATCGGGAGTGTATTGGGAGGTTTCCTGGTGGAAGTGGTGAGTTCTGCGCGCTCATCGAGGTGAGGGGAAGCAGTGAGCGTTGACGTAGGTCTTGTTACGAACCTGAGAGGCTTCCCATTGCGAGTAATCTTGGACGTTCTCTTCTCCCTAACCACCAATATTATAGCCATCACAGCTATGAGAAGTAATATTTTCTCCGTCGTGGTACTGAAAAGCGTCATATTTGGTGCTGTTGATGGTGTACGTAGTAAGGTCAAAGTGTCCAAGCCTCAAACAATACGAGTGCGACGTTGGGTGTCTCGATCGGATATGATGTTACCCCGAATAGACCACGACGGAGGAACTTGACCGGGTCAGGATTGCAACCGGGAATTAGCATTGTCCCGTCAAGAATTGATTTATATATCTTTTAAATCGTCATGGGGTAGCAAGCAATTAAGAACACCGTATGATGGAATCCATCCACGTATGGTAACCACCGTGAATACCATCCACAAAATGACCCAAATGCGTTTCAGCCATATTGCAAGGTATCATATTTTCACTTCTGAACGTCGCTACTATTTGGGAATCTATACTGGCAAATTCCAGCCTGTATTCAAATGCTCCAAGTCCTCTCAACCCGCAAGCCATTCCATGCCCAACACAGAGGATATCATTTATGCTCTCACACCTCGCCCAAATCCCCGAGAATAGGTATCGCTAGTACATTTCTCTGAAATGGGGAAAGACAGTTCCATCAGATCCGTACATGCCTCCCGGTGTCTCAGGTGCCGACATGTCAGTATTTGACCCCGGCCCTTGCTGTTGCTGTTGCTGCTGCTGCTGCTGCTGCTGCTGCTGCTCCTCATTCCCGTTGTACTGGAACCCATTCAAACCAACGTATCCCTCAAACATCCTCGACATCTCGGCCCCGATCCTGCTCCCGTTCTGAGCCATCGAGTCCGGTGTTGCCGCCTGTGATTGTTGACCCGGGATTGACGGCTTGCGAAACGGCTGCTGCTGCTGTTGCTGGCCGCGCGCAAGCCCTATCATCCCCAATGCTGCCGTGGACTGAGGGTCGTCCTCCGAATCCAACCCAAACCGCGGCGCAACGTCTTTGAGTGAACGGATCGTTCGCCAAAGTCGTTGCGATGCCCAGCTCTTGGCGGAAAGGTCCTTGACCAACTCGAGCGCCATGTAAAACTCCTCTCTGCAGGTGGCGCTGAACCTGACTGGGGCATGAACCGAGGCGAGGAAAACGACAGCGATCGCCGAGGTCAAGAACTGGTGGTAAAATACCTGAACTCGGCGGTAGAGATTTGTCGTGTTATTTAGATGGTTAAGATATCGAATCGTATCCTTGGCGATGTCCACCACGCGCTCTGATTGTGATGGATGTGCCATGATGCTTGTTGCGCTATGTAGCACTGGCGTATATAGCCAGATCCGCATCTAGAACTGTCAGCGACGTCGACCTTTACTCTTGTCTCCCTTCCCAACTTACCTGGTTTAGCCGTAAATATGTCCAGATCCTCAGGCGCTGAAGGTTATATGATGGTGTCGACGTTATTTGCTTCTCCTTGTCCCAGTTGCGAACCTTGACCTCCTCGGGAATCTGTTCGTACCACTGAAGAAGCTCTTGGTCCACACTTTCCAGCTCCTCTGATCGCAAGTCGCGTGCTAGAACTGGTCCAAAATGTGAAACCTGTCGCCAAACCTTTGCCCCTATCCGAGAGTAGGTGATCATGGCGACAAGATATGGATACTCATCCTAGAGTGCCGTTAGTTAGACGCCTTGAGATAAAACTGGGTTACTGACCGGAAAGGGTAGTTGTGAGTCAATCTCCTCGTCTTGAACCACATAGGGGAGCCCGGTCCCAAAAGCCCATCGTCGATCCAAGACATATGCTGACCAAAAACTCGTGAGGGCATTCTTACGCTCCTCTTCGTCCTGGATCTTCAGCAGACCTGTCCTCTGATGGATACCAAGTTCTAGACATAATCGTGCGACCTGGCCCATCACACGCCACGCTAGGACTTCGTCGTTAGAGAGAAACCGGTAGCCAGCAACGAGGGCTAGCAACGGTAGCGAGGCAACATCTGCAGCCTCGGCCATGAGCTTGCGATTCAACACCGACTCCATGCTGTCGTATAACCGAATCGCTTTATCACTGTGCCCATGCTCCTCCACGACTAGGGCACAGCACATGATAATCTTGAGCTGGAGGGTTTTCTCATCGTTGATTAGTTCCCTAGAATTCTGATGTCGCATTGTTTCCAGGAAAGGCGCCAGAGTCTTGGCATGTGAGATAACGTTTTGCACGTTCAGGACCGGATACATGATGCCGATTTCTTCCTCATGTAGTCGACACAACCGGACCATCTCGTCCTTGTCGAAGTCATGGAGTGGATCCAAGGGTCGAGACAGCGGCATACCCAGGCCCTCGTTATGGTGGGCGTTCTCGTCTCCGTCTGAGATACCTCTGTAGCCCATGTTGTTGATGGTATTGTTGGCAACATCTAGGCTGAAAGCCATACTGGTTGGGCCACGAAATGAACCGTACTTGGAATTTAGTCCGTCGTGTCGATTGAGTGAACTCGAACTTTGTGAGGGCGAGGGGGCCACAGTTGAAGTGCCCAGAGCCATGGGACGATCGCTGAGGGAGGAGAGGCGTGTTGATTCAGATTGAAGAACTTTGACGGTTTGATGTAGCCAGACAACTTCGTCTTGGAGACGACCGAGTTGAGCAGTGACTTGTTTAAAGTCTTCCGAGTCCTTGAAGTTGTTGGAGCAGCAGTTCGGGGCGTATAGGCATGCGAGGTTCAGATTGCCGCATCGCTGGCAAGGCGTTTCACCATTACATTTTATTTTTCGACGCTTGCACTCATTGCTGTGGATAAATGGTCAGCAACATGGTTGTTTCTGCTTCCAAGGTTTGCTTGCACAAGCCCAGTGTCAAAGCGGAGAGGGCCTCAGCGGGAGAGAGGGAGAGATGAGATGAGAGTGTACTAACCAAGCTATTGATATATACTATACCGACGAGAGAAAAGAAGGTTAGCAAAATGTTCAGGTGATCAAGAGGCTTTGATGTCGACCAGGCGATAAGACGGCATGAGATGGCGTGACATTTTATGGACGAACATGATGGAGCATGGTATCAAGTCAGATGAGGCTGTCAAAGCACACCAGCCATACAAGTCGACATCGATGTATGTGGTACAACGGGTCGACGATGTGTCCACTCAAGCTACTGTGCATGTGTCTCTCACATGCTGTCTGCCCATCTCATCTCATTCCATTCATATCTTATTATCACATCTCATCACTCTGGCTTCATGGTGACCTGGAACTGACACAAAGAAATGAAGGACGACTCACCCGATTCCTCTTACTTCTTGTCTGCTTGCCCGCTGCAGTAGATCCATCGTCAAGCGACTTCCGCTTGTTTGCGTTGGACGCACTCACACTTGGAGCGGAATTTTCTCCGACAGAGGCGGAACCTGGGCTCGCCTGTGTCTGTGGTTGCGGCGTCGTGTCATAGCCAGCAGCCGCCGCGGCGGAAGCACCCACGCCGACGCCGGGGGTGCCGCCGGGAGTTCCGCCTGGTCCAACTCCGGGGCCGGGGCCGGAGGACGGGGTCGGGGTCGCATTCAGGACGGGGACCTGGGCGAGGAACCTCAGGTCGCTTGCCTGAGTCTCAATCTGCTCCATCGCGCCGAAAGGGCCACCGGCCGAGGCGTGAGCGCGAGCGTGGATGTGGGCGTGATGCGGATGTGAAGGAAGCGCGTGCGGATGCGGATGATGAGCGTGGATGTGAGAGTGACCGGGGACGGGGACTTGGATGGGCACGGCTAATGGAATAGGAGTGGACGCTCCTGGTGCTGGAACGAATTGCCCGCCATCATAAGGCATTATTGCCGGGTCCGCAGCCCGCTGGGAATTGCGCCAGGTGTTACCCTCGCCGCTGCGGAAGCCGGGATTGGCCTGGCCTGTCGCCACGTGACCGGGGTATCTCCCAGTACCTGCCTCAAGAGTCAGTATCAGTGTTTGGGTCTGGAAAGCGCCGGCTGTTGCTGGAGTTGGGATCCCGATCGCACCTGCACCTGGTCCTGCGCCTGCCGTTCCTGGCTCCTGCTCCTCCCCCTCTCCCTCACCCACTCCTCCCACCCCGAACACGGGATAATAGTCCTCCAGGGTTGCCGACCTTTTTCTCCGACCTATTTTGCCTTTTCTCCGTCTTTCCCTTCACCACTCCAAGCCTCAGCCTCAGCCTGGTTCTCCACACTCTCTCTGAGCGATCCTCAAATCGACAATGCCAAGGAATTGGTAGTCCAGCCAGTCAGAGGAACCCCAGCCGCAGCGAACCAGATTCGCCCGTGTGGAGATGTACCAAGGCGTGGTACGTGCGACCCAAAACTCTGGAGCGGATCTGACAGGGAGTCCGCGGACGCCCGAACCCACCAGCTTGGTTGCGCTGTCTTCTGAGCCGAGCTCGGGTTGTTTCAGCGGCCAGACGCGGACAATGGCGGCCAGTGAAGGAGACTCGGAAGTTTGGAATGATGGGTATGTATCGACGGGATGATCTTGTGCGACGTTGCTGTTGCTTGGTTGTTTGTTTCTGTCGTTCCAATGTTGACAAATGATAGGCGGTTGTTGATGGGTGACGACAGTTTGCTGCTGGTGGCTTGTTCAAAGCCCTGCGCAAAAGCGCCTCTTCCGCTCCTCTCCTGTTTTTCGTGGACCTTGTCTCGAGTATACGGCCCTCCTGTCGCAGCGTTGGCACCAAATCTCGGCAGACAAGATCCCAAGCTGTCGGTACTGAGATGGTTGTCGAGAATGTCGATTCCTGCGGATGATCAATGCCCGCGTAAACGTAACCGCAAGATACCCGCTTGGTCGATCAACCGAATTCCCGTCCAGTCCGAACTCTGTCGCATCTGCGCATGTCACAGCTGCTGCTCTCTTTCGGACCGCGGAATGTGAGCGGCATATCCTGGGGAATGGTGTGGTATGGGGGTGTTGGGGATGTGGTCACGGATGGGGATGTTGTCCAACTTAAACAACAAAAGGGAGCTAGAGATCATGAAACTCATTCTGCTCTCTGCTTCAGCAGCAGCCACCTAACGTTCTCCCACGTCCGCGCTCGCGCCCTTGCTCTCTGCCTTGCCTACTCCGTACTGACTATACACACCTTAGTACTTCGTACCTCTTTCTCGCGCCTCACACCCAGTCTTGGGAACATTCATCTCCTAGTTACCCAGCGAATTTCACGCCCTCCCTGGGCGCCGTCGAGAGCCAGCCCCTCTCCCCTCCTCGTGGCCTCCCACCCCGGTTGCCCGATCAGGAGGGCAATTCTCACCTCTTCAGGCCACCATGATGTCAACTGGGCCTCTCCGGTCGGTCCGGCATCGCACCCTACACGCCGAGCCTACCTATCGTGGGACATCCTGGACGCCGCACGCAACACGCAATGCTCAGAATGGGGCATATTTTGCTTCTTTGATTGCTGTTGCGCATCTGTCACTTTGCGGAGGAGCAGGGAGGTCTCGCATCTGTTGCGAGGCGACGACAACAAGGGGCGTCGTCAAGCTTCTGGAGTTCCAAGCTTGATGCTTCTCCCGGAAGCCATGACCAACACAACCACCATGCGGGCCGTGCATCGCGGGTGCTCATTGACTCAAACTTTGAAACCTCCGAAGCCGCCTCCCCATCTCGCATACGACTCTAGATCTGCTGTTTTCGAGCCAAGTTCCAATCGTCTGCCGCGCTTCCATTAACCGTCCGTGGGATATCAACCCGACGCCGCGGCATCTCCCTCTGGTGGGAGTGGGCCTGCTGCCAAACCGCAAACCACAGGGCGCTGTTTTAGACGAATTCCTCTTTCGGGACAGCCTCTCGCTTGATCCCGATACCTGATTGGCCCTCGTCACTCTTATGCGGTGGTGGCTTCAAGATCCCCTGAGTTTGAAGAGCAAGACTACCTGGTTCCTTGTTGCGTCAAAGCTTTGAATCCTGGTTCCTGCTTCGACCTTCATTTTCAAGAAGCTTCAAGAGACTCTAGCCATGCTCTGAAGGCGCGGAGTCGTGGGGACGTAGCCCTTGCTTATTATCAGCCCCCATGCTGGTGCCACGAGGTGAATGGCCATCCCATCCACATGGTAACTTTATATGCAGGACCCAAAAGCAAAAAAGGCCCAGCGCAAAAGGGCCAATCTCCAGCAGTCCACTCGTGGTGATCTTTAGCAGCCAGTAACATTGGTGGGTTCGACAACTCCGTGTCCATCTTCTTGACCTTCGGGTCCTCGTCGGGAGCTAATCTTGTTCAAGATCTCGTATCAGACCCTCGTTTTCGTTGGGCGATCGTGTCAGTTGTCTCCTTCTACAGAGCTATCCCATGTTGGTATTGCTCGATGATGACTACTATGTCAAAGATTTAGTCAAGGCACGATGGATGACTCCCTTCAAGGGTGCATTCCTCTCCACTTATTCATGTATATCCGCGTACAATGCTTTAGCGAGATCTCCACTAACCTCGGTTTCCAGATGATGAAGATGTAGATCTCCCGCCAAAACGATATTCTCATATTCGTGTCTCTACTGAGATGACGTCTGCACGATATCTCCTCCGTCAGAATGGTGTGGTTTCAGGGCCTAACGTCTCAGCCTAAAGATCGTCCTCTTGTTTTACTCTTTTGCTGTTCAGCTCGACGCGCGAGAGTCAAACCCCTGGCCTGATCCCCTGTCACCTTACTCGCAAGGCTGATCTAGGGAGCTCTTGGCAATTTCGCCCCGTTTCTTGTCACCCACGCCTTTTCCCACTTGACGTCTCCTGGCCTTGCTTTCGTTGCTTTTTTGCCTCGACTGGCACCTGTTTATCACCGCTAAACAGCGGCCGGCGCGCTCTCTAGTGGCCGGCGTTAAGAAACGGGCGGCACGAAAAAAAGCCAGAAGCCACGCGATGATGCTGAGGGGCAACCTAGTCAGGCGGGTCGGGATATTGACACGTCCGACAGACGATAGTTTGCCCGATTGACGAAGGATGTCTATTTTTTCGAGCCAGAAACACGATATTTCTCATGTTGGACACTAACTAGGCTCCATACATCCCCCGTGTGCTAGGAAATACGGCAGTTTCCGGCAGGTTGGCGCGGCTTAGATTATTATGCCTTGTGCCAAGTCCCTTAATGCCGTACATAGACGAGCGAGCCAGTGAGCCGGCAGGCAAGTCTTTGTATCCCCGCAGCAAAGGTATCATATCATTTTTTCGGATTCGGTTCTCGACCAAGCTAAAAGCTTAGCCGCAACTCATCTCCCATCGACAGGAAGACGCGCATGTCTGAAGTCAAATGGCAGATCTTGACCGCCAAGTTGGCACTCACGATCAAATGTAAGGGGGTTCAATGCCTCCTTCACCGCTAAGCACCCATTGCTTTGATAATGAGTCTTGATATGAGAGGCATTGCCATGTCTCTCGGTTCGACAAGCGAGTTATTGTGTTAGACACATCACATCCAGCAAGAAGGCACGAAAGAACCAGTGTTCAAGATGGAGGTCGAAATTGTCAACGACCGGCGTGGACCTAAAGCCTCGCCATGGCTATATCCTTTCCTTGTTATATCTCTAGGAACAGCATTACTCAGCGGCCTCGACTTTCTCGCTCATCCTTCAATGCAACCCAATGCCTCTCTAATCAAGGTCTAGATGCTCCAATGCTTTCGCTACAAACGCCGCATCCTGATCCCGGGGCTCGATCACCGCATCCTTCCCGTCCGAAGACCCGCTCATCTCGGGGCCCCACTCACCGTCTCCGACTTCACTTGGCTCGCTCTCCGTTTCGGGGGGTGTTTGTGGTGGAGTTTGTATGCCGACCATACTTGAGCCAAGGCCGAGATTACGCTTCAGCATACACATCTCGACGGATATACCAGGTCCAAAGGCACATGCCACGACATACTCGCGCAGACGGCCACCAGGGCTCATGGCATCCATCTCCTTGGAACGCAGGCGATCCATGACGCTGAAGATGGTGGCAGAGCTGGAGTTTCCATGGTTGATGTAGGTGTCGTAGCTTGCTCTCATATGTTCCGGGGTAATATCCATGGCTTGCTCGGCACCGGTGAGGATGGTAGCACCGCCGGGGTGCATGGCCCAGTCAAAGTCGGCGGCGGTCTGATAATCTGGAGGCAAACGCGGCAACGAGGCCTTGAGGTCGTTGAATGCAGGCGCAATTGTGGCCTTCGTGAGCTTTGGGACCCGTGGAGTCAGTACGACTTTCCAGCCTGTCTCAGTGTTAGTGTCGTGATGCCATATCTTGGCGGTACTGCACAAGAACTTACCAACAGGGTCGACGTCGAACCCCAGGTCATGTTCGGTATCCGGTATTACCCTATGGTCCCAGCCCAGAAGATCATAGACAGACTCGGTAGGCTCACCAATGCCATTGCTCAAAACAACAGCACTGGCGCAGTCAGAAAAGAGACATGGGCCTATTCTCGTCTCCTGCAGCTCATTGATGCTATCCAACTCGCTTCGCACCATGGTAGTGCTGACCTCTAGTGCGATACATAAGACGCGAGCAGGCAAGCCTCGAGCTCTATGTCCCAGGGCCAGGTTCGCGCCTGTCCGGAGGGTGGCCAGTCCACCACTGCAGCCGACGCCATGTAACAGAACCTTTTCGACTCCATGGGTAATACCCAGCCCCTTTGCCACAAAGTGGTCGAAGCCCGGGTTGGCGCTGTCTGTGCAGGTCGTGGCGACGATGTGGGTTATGAAGCGGGTATCGACTTTGGCCTCGGCTATGGCCTTGCGAGCGGCTCGTATGGCTAGGGGGACACCGTCAGAATGAAAGAGCTGGTGGAGTTCTGATATCGATGGCGCATTTTTCTGGTTGACTACCGGGTGGTCTGGGGTTCCGATGGAAGATCGTGTTTCAATGCCGGTGTATTTGTTGATTCCAAGGACTTTTCTCATGCTAAGATTACAAGCGTGGTCAGCGAGAATGGCGCATGCGCATACGCATATAGCTGCATCAAGGACTTACGATGGTGTATCTGGGTAAAACTTGTCGCTGAGAATATCGATGCAAGTATGCTCCAGCGAATAAGGGGGGTATTCAGTGCCGATGCCGATGATGGAGAGGCCCAGCTCCCCAAATGTGCTGGGTGCTGTCATGGCTGAAGCTGTAGGGCTTTTTATTTCCCCAACAGATTGTTTGGTTGAGAAGGTGAAAGATTGGAGGAGAGTCTGAGCGGTAAGAAAGCCACTCTACGTGACTGAACTGAACTGAAAAGAGACCAGACTAGAGCGGGTTCAATTGAGTCCTTTGCGAATATCGTTGACGCCTTGAATCTTGGCTATCCTATCTTGTCGGTGTTTTTGTGCGTGGGGAAAGGAATCCGAGACAATATCGATGACGCTATCTCGACGCCAGATGCTTCTAAGGAACAGGGGTGGAAACGAGGGGAAGAAAGATTCAATACCGATCGCGACGAGACGAGATGGAGGACGAAGAAAGGGTTCTAACGGTATGATGAGTGCAGCGACAAAGCTGGTTGCAAAAACAATGTGGGAGAATGTCTCGATTAAGTAGGTAGGTGAGGGGGAACCAACCGTAGACGGTGATATTACTTGTTACACCAAGCGGTGAAGAAATGCAAACAAACATTCAGGGGATTGAAATTCCCTTTTAAATAATGTACACGGCCTCAGGTCTTGACCCTTATCTCGGTCCGCGTGTTCGGTTTCGCCATGTTACAAAGTTGGTCTCGCGGGGGTTGTAACAGAAACAGCCTTGACGATGCAAGCAAACCTGTCTGTGTTCATGATGAGGGGTCTAGCGTCCGCCTTGGCGCTTCATCAACCATCTTTGGAGTCTAGTCACAGGGTCTCTCTCACATGAAAATCACACCAATAGAACTATCTACATTAATTATCTTGTTAAATGCTGTGAGATTCTTTCCTTCTCGTAACCGTACTTCGGGAGTATCTGCCGGAAGGGGGGACCTGACTAGACCTGAAGCGGACTATCCGGGCGCCAGGATTGTGGCTCAGCTTTCACTCAACCCCGGTCACGGGCGGCCGCCTCTCCCATGATGAACTTTACGGCAGTGCTGCTTCCCGTGGACAAGAAGACGTCATCCCGTCGAAGCGTTGTCCCGATGCCGGGTCTGTTGCGCCGACGGGTGGAATCAAGAGGCCGGGGGTAGTAGACCTTGTAAGGCTGAAAGTGAGGATTGTTGTGTAAGCGATGAGGACTCAGTGTATAGTCAGATGGATCAGCCTTTGCCTCTTTATCAGGGGACTTTGGTACGTATACAGGCTATGGACTTAAAATTCCAAGTGTTGGTGGGATGTGAAGATGGTTTGAAGAGGATAGCTCAGCCTCCATACCTAAATAAATTCAGATATTGACGGAGTAGTGAACCTTGATGTCCAAATTACCAAGATCTAGGCATAGCCCATAGACCTAAAGAATGAGGGTCCCGAGAAATCTGGAGAGGTACTTTAATATGAATTAATTTATAAAATGACAGCCATCCATGATTGCACAGGACTCTACCCTGAAACACCAAGCAGAAACCTGAGACCGCCTGTACTACCCCAGACCAGTTCTGGAGGCGAGGATCAGATATTCATCCCCTGACACTCAAATTAACAGAAGTAGATGCTTTTACTATTCTAATTGACACCTTGCCAGAAAAGAAAAGAAAAAGGTGAAGAAATCATTGCCACTGGCTCACCCTTCGATTCAATGCCAAAAAGTGTGCAGAGTGCATTTCTTCGGGGACTCCGTTGACGAGCATCCTAGATACCATTTGGTAAAGCTGAAACTGCAACTCATCTATGACAATAGCGATCACAGAAACATTTTCGGATATATATATCAAGCCTTTGATCAATTTTCACAACTGTAGAATCATACAGGCATGAAACAATAAGCCACCGATAATGCCTTAAGCGAGCTTCCCCTCCGCCGCCAACTTAATTCTCTCTCCCTCAACACCACACATTTCATCACCAAAAAAAACAGCTCCAACCATGTCTACTACAATCCCATTCATCATCCACGCTCTAGTGGAAACACCAGCCGCACTCACATTCATATTAAACCCATCATCTCACCTCCAACCTCTCACACCTTCAGCCGCCCTTCTTGTTCAATCTCTTGGCGGTCTACTCCTCACATCAAACCTCATCGCCCTCATATTCGCCCGTCGACAACCATTCGACGACGACGTCAGCCGTCAAGTCGCTCTCGCTTTTGCCTTTTGGCATGTCTGGCCTTGTTATCGCGCTTATGTCCGCTTAAGCGGACGCGCTTTGGAGGGAGATGCAACACTCAAGACGATGGGAGGACCGGTGGTGCATTTAGGAGTTCACTCGATTTTATTAACCATGTTTCTCTATACCTGGTATTTAGGATAAATACTCAAAAAATCAATTGAACTCTGTACGAATTCTCCATGTGCACAGATAGTCTAGCTTCTAAACAATCTCAAACCAGCCTCTTCGGCATCAACCTCCATGTCATCATCATCGCTCTCATCCTCATTGAGCTCCATCTTGCGTCCAAACAAGGTACCAAAGAAACGATCGATGGCCTCCTGCTCCCATGCCCTCCGATCCTCGGGAGCCATGAAATTCTGCAGCTTCTCGTGGACCGTGAAGCGCATCTTGCGGCCTTTGCTCGCCTTGCGGTCTACGTTCTTGCGCGTCTTGACCTCCTTGGCCGCTGTGAGCATGACGGTTGGCACTGCGCCTGCTGACGCCGAGGACCCGTCCATCGTGCGTTGGTCAACGAGTTCCTTGAGGAGTACCTGGTAAAAGTCGGCGTCGTCGTAGATGTCGTCGTCCTGTGTCACGCCCTTGGCCGCTTGGGTGGGAGCACATGATCGAGGCACGCGAGAGCGCTTGGCGAGGCGGTTGTCTGGGTTCAGGAGTTGCTCCTGAAGCGCGGTGACGAGCGTCTCCTTTCGGGACTTGAGAGCGTCTCCTTTTGTGACATCGACGGACTGAACCTTGCGCGACCACTTATCCAGACCAGCCTCTCTGACCTTGACAGCCTGTTCCTCCTCAGCTTGCATCTGCTCCCAGATCTCCCGAGTCGTCATCGAAGCGTCCAACTCACGCTTACGCTTATCCCCAGCCCGAGACGAAGAACCAAAGTTATCCTTGAGACTACTGATGGTGTTCAGAAGCTTGATGGCAGCCTCCTCGGCCGCCTCGTAAGGCTCAGACTCGGGCTCGGGGCTGTCCTCGATGGCGGCAAAGGTGTTGGCGGCGATGAGAGCCTTTTGTAGACGAATTCGTAGGTTCAGGAGACCGTCGTAGATCTTGCGCTGTTCTCGAATGGCAAGACCCTTGTTGACGTCGGTGCGGTTTGAGAAGGCTGCCATGACGGGCTTTGCGTTCTTGGCCTTTTTCTCCTCATCGTCGTCGTCACTTTCCTCTTCTTCATCACTGGCTTCTTCATCTTCCTCATCCTCTTCAGACTCGTCGTCTGAATCTCCAGCGCCGTTGACAAGATCATCGAGACCATCATCCATGTCATCCTCCTCCGAGTCAGACTCTTCAAGTTCCACGCCGCTCATCTCATCTTCATCCTCATCCACCCCAGCGCCGCCCTCGTCAGAGGAAGACATAAAGTCGGCAGCAGTAGCCCTCTTGGACTTGCTAACTGGCTTCTTGGGTTTCGAGCTCCCTCGAAAGGTAAAGTCCTGGAAACGCTCCTCGTCGCTCTCACCGAGGGCATTGTCGCTGGAAATCTCCGAGTCGTTGGCATCGGCCTCGTCACGTTCCAAGTCGGCAGTCTCAGGATCGTCGAATTCTTCATCGTCCTCATCGTCATCGTCATCCTCGTTGTCGGACTCGCTCTCCTGCTCCAGCGCCGCCCTCGAAACGCGCGAGCCTTGATACTTGGGACCGAGCGACACGCCCTCCTTTTCCCTCAGCTTGCTCTTTCCTACAGAGACATAGTGCTCTGTGCCAGCATTCTCGTCATCGCTCGCTTCGCTGTCGCTGCCGTGCTCGCTCACATCGACATTGGCTTCAGGATCGTAGTCTAAAAACGAGTTAGAATCCTTGCGCAACGCGGCGCATGAGAAATTGAGTTACGTACCCTTGGCGATATGCTCGTCCAAGTCCTCAAACTGCTTTGCGCGACCCTTTGCTTTGGCCATTGTCGACAATGTATCTTTGACAAAAAAAAAGTGTCTTGGATCAGATGCAAAGCTCTCCTACCAATGGTAGCGGCCCCCACGTAGGTTGGAAATTTTCTAGGATGGTCTTGAACTTTTAGGCGGTGGAGGATGGCAAAATTGTCGCAGCGCAGTAATAGTGGCGCCGATAGTGAGTGATAGCGCCGAGAGCCGCTATGGGAACTCAAGGTGGGTTGAGCAAGGCTGAATTGAGATCCAATGTTGGATGATATATCGGCTCTAACTCGAACATGATGCTCGGAATCTGAATATCCCAGTGCTTATCTCATATATATTCAAACAGGCTCTAGGTAGAGTTTGGTTCATCTGAACCGAGGCCTAGTCCCTCATCTTAGCTCAACTTGACTACACCCCAATCCTCACAAGATGCGTCCAAGTTCTGCTCGCCTATTCCAGACCCTTCGGGCTCTTCAGCATGAGAACCCCTTGGTAACGACTCTTTGAGATATTTGCACAAGAAAACCATCATTTCGCTAACCAATGGCAGGGTCTCCCCAGGTCTGGTACACCTCCAAACTGGCCTCGACGTCCTCAAAGGCGCCACATAGCTGGCGTCGAGAAAGTCATTGCAGTGTCATCTGCGAAAGGTGGTGTAGGTAAAAGCACGGTAGCAGGTACATAACCTCATATCGTATTCATATATAGTCACGTTAATGCCTTTTTAGCAAACTTATCTCTCGCTTTTGCCCGTCTCGGTTACCGCGCCGGTATCCTCGACACTGACATCTTTGGCCCGTCCATCCCCACTCTGTTTGATCTTTCAGGGGAGCCTAGGTTATCCAGCAGTCAGTCTCACCGACATATGAGGCCAGTCGTCTGAAATGCTAACAATTCTGTAGAGAACCAGTTGATCCCTCTTACAAACTATGGCGTAAAGACCATGTCAATGGGCTACTTGGTCGGTGAGAACGCACCTGTCGTGTGGCGAGGCCCCATGGTGATGAAGGCGATTCAGCAGCTCCTCCATGAAGTCGATTGGGGCGGTCTTGATATTCTGGTCCTTGACCTGCCGCCAGGAACTGGCGATACACAACTAACCATCACACAGCAAGTCATACTAGACGGTGCGTGTCTACGAGGTATTCCTTCTACTGATGCTGACTCTACGCAGGTTCCGTCATTGTCACTACGCCTCACACACTGGCGACCAAAGACGCCGTCAAAGGCATCAACATGTTCAAAACAGTCGACGTCAGCATTCTCGGCCTGGTACAGAACATGTCTCTCTTCCAGTGCCCTCATTGCCACGGAGAGACACACATCTTTGGGTCCAACGCGAGGGTGGAGAAGTTATGCCAGGAGCACCAGATTGACTTTCTCGGCGATATTCCATTACATCCCAACATTGGAGACGATGGTGATCGAGGAAAGCCAACTGTGGTCGCTGAGCCAACAAGTGAGAGAGCAAACGCCTTCTTGAAGATCGCTCAAGACATTTGTCCCAAGATCAATCTCAGCAATAACTAGATGCCCACTTCACATAAGCTATGTAGAATGATGGACAAAGGGGTCCATGATAGCAACTGGCCTCATCCCTGATGTATCAATTTAGTATGCACTCAACTCCAAGACGGCGGGGTACGCCATGAAGTAGGTATTCAATTGACCTCGGCTGGCCCATTTAGGCCATAGCTCTCCTATGTGTTTGAATTCTGAAAAGAGAAAACAACTGGGTTAAAACGCCAGCAAAAGATAAGACGTTAGCCTCTGCCACCATCAAATGCAAGGCATGTTACCAAACAAAGCAATAGCTCCCGAGACTTGACTTCCAAACGCCCTCTGCACGCCAATTTGGTATCGCGGAAATGCCCTGCAAAGAGAGAATGCTCATTAGTCCAGATCATCGTTCATTTGGTACACATGACGGCTTCGAGTTGGGTCTTTTCGCATGGACTGGCCAGAGCCTGTGAAACCAACTATCAAAAAGTCAGTATATGCATTCACAAGTCAACAAGGGGTGCTTACCTCTACCGTTAACACCCTCGGGAGTTCGGAACATGCTCTCCTTCTTGTGAGTCTTTCCGAACTTGGACTTGGCGCTAAACTCTTGCCACTTATTCTTGTTCTTCTCAAGCTCCTTCTTTGCCTTGAGCTTCTTCGCCTTGGGAGGCTTCACGTCACCGTTTTCCTCCGCTTCTCTCTTCGCTTCAGGATACACTGTCGCGCCGGCCGACGTCACCAATCCGGGGGCGGGAGGAGTCGCAGGGGCAGAGGACGATGGTGTGCCGTCTGCCTTTCGCTTATTCGAGACGGGTCGGATATCTCGAGATCGCAGGGTCTCTGTGTTATCATACGTCTTGAACTTGACAATGTAGATGGGGTCTGTCGAGGACCCTGTGATAGATGTAATACGCGCCGGGTAGAATGCCTTGTCACCGGTGACCCATTTCGCCAACACTGTGTCGTTGACCTGGTAGTGGACGGGCGTGTCCTCCTTCTCCTCGGCCGGGGTGGTTTTCTTAAAGGCGGGGTGGTTCTCGCGGGACCACTTCTCCGGTTCAGGTGGCGGGGACGGCTGCTTAGGAGCTGGCTTGGGCGCCTGCTTGGGCTTGAGCTCAGCAATGTTCTCATTGAGGAGATCAATGAAGTTGTTCAACTCCTCCTTCAGGGCTTTAAGTTCGACGTTCTCGGGGTCGTCGCGTAGTTGGCCGTGGACAATGTCCAGCTGTAGAGGCAACAATCAGTACGATTCAAATCTGAGGCGAAAGCTGAGGTGTCGCACCTGCTCTTGGTATTGCTTCTTTTCATCTTCGAGATCGGACAAAGGCGACATGGCTGCAGATTATGTGTTCGGCGAAGGATTAGAATGCGACGCTGAGATATAGAGATGTAGTTGTGGAGAAGTCGAAGTTGAAATGGGAGCGGCGATGTTGGTTGGGCAAATGAGGATCCAATGTTTGCAGCGGATGATGGTGGTTGCATGTGCACGTCACGTGCTGTTTTAGGTGACCACTGGTTGCCAGTTGTATGCGATCAAGTCGCCCAGCAACAGGCGGGACGTATGATTCTTGACTATTTGTAATAACTCTTTCGCATATTTTAAAGTCTAATACGGAGTAGATGAGGAAATATTTGTCGCTATATCATCTATCATCACCATTCAGGATCAATTGGACGTGAAACTGTTATTCTGGGGTTGAGAGGCAGTTCCGACATATGGGTCTAACCAATCGGGTATAGCGCGGCATCTTAAATCCTGGGGTTGAGAGCATGTTGTACCGTCTTTTCTATTCTCATGGGAAAGGATATTTCTTTCATAAAGTATTTGCATTACAGAAGGTACAGTGTCAAGCTTACAGAAGACTTATATAATATTGTACCAATTTAAGTAAACTGTATATTCTCATCTTTACAAAACTCCTCACCATAGTTCGCGTGAACATGGTGCACACGACTTGCGAATACACGTCTCTCAAGACAGGGTCCATGGTTGTATAATCCTGGGCTAATCGTTGGCCACTCTCACTTGTGCTCTGGTAACACACAACCCAAAAGCTGACTCTGGTCCTCGAATTTCCCGGCGGATTGCAACATGGAGGGTCATGCTCAGGTTACGTCTACAGTCGGCCCGGGATGAGAATTTGTTGTGTTCGTGTGCTCCGGTGGCCCCGAGTTTGATCGCTCCGTCAAGGCCCCCCCCCAAGAGCTAATGCAATGTGTATCTCGCCAGTGACGCAAGATCCATGGTACACGCATCCAGCAACATGTTGCGCTGTCGGTTGACAAAAAACACGAGAGAAGCCAAGACCCCCCGCGGGATGATTCGTACGTTGCATGCATATGCTCACGCTTGGCCTGCCTGGCAGGGCGATTCCTAAAATTCCAAGTCGCGTCTATCATAGTCGAACGGTTATGCCTTGTCTTGTCACAGGCTTCCATCTACTTCTACTTCGTGTTCACGTCCCATAATAATGACTCCATCTTTTCTTACCCATTCTTTCTCACGCACCTTGATGTTCGCTAATAGCTGCATAGCCAAAGTAATTTTATCCTGCAGTACGTGTCGTGTTTGTTGCTCTGCTCACTTACAGTGGGAGAAGACGGACCCTCAGAGCTAGCTATCCACTCTCTTAACACTGACGCAATGAGGTTGCTAGGACGTGTTTCCTTCTACTGTAACCATCTTGAAGTAGCCATCTCAATGTAAACCAGTGATAACACAATTTTTTAGTAGTATTTGCCTTTGTGGCTGATGGTGTAGGTTTTGTACAAGCGACGGACACGTCTGTCCCCCCCACTGTAGCAGGCTCAGGCTCACTCAACACATGCTCATCGCTCGCTCGGTCTACTCACGAGCCCCTCGTCCACTCATCCATCAGTCATTCATTTCGCAAGAGACTTGACTCGCTACCTAACCTATTATTTCCCCCCCTCTCAAATCTCGTCTCCTCTAGATTGCGCATTTCTAAACCCACCAAAAGAGACGTGCCCTTACCCGCCAACCAACTAGTCCTAGCCCGGTGTCTCGGCAACACTAGTTCATCTCGCGCCGTTTTGCTTGTTCATTTTGTCTGGGGCTTGGGCTTGGGTCTGGTCTGGAATTGTTCCTTGACCCAAAAAAAGTTGCTTCTCCTCTTCGCGGGAAGCTTGACTCTTCTCCCTTCTTCCTCACGCGCTCTCTCCCTCTCTTCTTTTTCATCCTTTACCCCCACGCGCATCGCATCGCATCGCATTGGATCCCCCAGATCGCATTGGTGATCGCCGTTTGTCTCCGCCCCTCCACTGCATTCGACCCTCACCGATTCTTCTCTCGGCCGATCCATTGACATCACTGCGACTTTCGGGATATAAAGCGAACGCCGCTACCTTTAGCTACAGCAATATTTTCTCTGCAGCTTCTAGTTCCTGCAAGGCTGTTTATCATTTTCCGAGAAAAGCCTGTGATTCGGCTCCGATTCATCTCTCCCAATCCGATCACGCACGCACGCATTCATTCATTCCTCTCTGCCTGCGCCGCCTTCAGCGCCCATGATAACAGGCACTCGGGTCGTCGGGTTAGCCAGGAGGAACATAACCATATATTCTCACAAAAGCAGAGACGAAACAATCTCACAAGACGACGATTTAGCCATCTAGGGCGCTCAATCGAGAGCGAATCGCCTTCGCACCGCCAGCAATCATGCCTCACACGCGGGACGCCGACAGCGCATCGTCGACAAGCGGCCAATCAAAACGGCCTCCCCTCAACCATCAGGAGAGCGACTCCCAGAGCGAGAGCAGCGGCGTCCACCATCAACATCAGCGCCGACATCACCACGTCCGCCATCACCAGCGACAGCACACAGTCGGCCACCTACACCACGCTCGCGCGCCCGCCGCCAAGAACGCTCCCAAACAGCCCAAGCTGAACCGTCGCCATACCTCCCCAGCCGACGAGAACCAGCAGCAGACGCAGCGCAACGCCTCGGGTAACAATTCCCACCACCGAACTGCCAGCGACGCGAAACTATCGTCCCGCGAGTCCTCTTCTGCCAATCTCACAAGGAATTCGTCGCAGGCAAAGCTCGGCAAAAGCTCCTCGCAAACCAAGCTCTTCAAGAGTCCTTCCCAAACAAGGATCGTCAAGAGCCCCTCCCACTCAAAGCTCAAGCGCAACCGCTCGCACACAGAGATTGGCAAGAGAAACCGTTCCGCCGAGCTGAAGCGCGCCTCGAGCACCACCATTGTCTACCAGACGCAGACCTCTGGTGGAAAGTCACAGGTCCACTTCGACTTGGGCAACGACGGCCAGGACGACGAATGGGTCGATGCCAGTGGGTCTAACTCGCCATATCTCTCCCGCAAGGGCTCCCTCAACAGTAGCAATCACTCAGTTCATCATCCCGACGACCACGCCGCGACCTCTCGACCGATCACCCCCGTCGATCCCGTCCCTTCAGCCCAGGCGGGCCACCAGGACCAGCCTGAGCAGCCTCCCATGTCAAGCCCGGAGCGCATCACATCTCACCAGAAAGGCTACCTCACATCCCGCATCCTGCAGCGCACTCCTTCACACGGAGCTCCGCCCCAGATGACGGCGGATCTGGCGCAGGTTGCGCCCCAACGCTTCGCTCCAGCCTCAGCTGAGGGCCGAGATTCGGGTACTCTTATGGGGAGTAACCAGGATGAGCTCACCTCGCGCTTCGTCGAGGCCGCAGGGTCCGGATTGACCAGTGAGGGATCTTTCTACCGACCACCCCGAGGAGACTTTCACCGCTACGATGATACTCCTCAAAAACCTCGCTCCATCGCTAGCATCTCGGGAGATCGTGAGGGACCTACCAGCGCGCCACAACAGAAGGACGAGGTCGACGACAGTGCATTGGCGCCCAAGTCCTCTCGACGGACAGCTGGTCCTCCTGCTCAGACGTCACGGACACAGCAGAAGCTGAACCTCCAGCGAGCTAGCTCTGTGATTGAACCGGGACAGGCAGTCGGCGGAGTCGGAGGTGTAGTCGGCCACACTCCGCTGATTGGCGTCGGCGGACCCGGCTATGATGGAGCAAACAGCCGCGACCCCCGAGTCGGCAAGCTCCTGGAGCGCACCGGGATGGAGTACCTCGTCGTTCGTCGACATCAGAACCCGATTTCACGATCCATCGATCGCCTCAACCGCCTCCCAGGTATGGACAAGTCGCTTCGTATCCCATCTGCCAGCATCGGCTCCGCCAACGGAAAGCGATCCCTGGACCTCACCATGCGTCACCACACTCGTAATGTCAGTATGCCTGATGCTCGGAGACCCGTGACGCCTAAGCGGCCTAATTCGGTGCGGACGAACGGCGCGGCATCAAGCTACGATGGCGCCGATGACGATGGCAGGTTGACAGACCGGCTCAGCGGCTCGAGCTTGGTAGGCGGAGAAGAAGAGGACGGCACAGCGGCCTTGCTAAGGAACCTGTGGGAAAAGTCGATGGAGTTGAGTGCAAGCACAGATTAGGAACTCTGTGGTCCCGTAGATTAGGAGTCTTGATATCAACCCAGAGGAGGAGCAAGGCGCAGGCGCAGAAGGGGGAGCAGGTTGCCGGGAGAGGTTAAAGGTGCTCTGCTCTGCTCTGCTCGAGCACGTGTTTATACGTTTTGGGATACGAGGGCGTTACGGCGCGAAGGGGGGTAATGGGAAACTGTACAACTACTGGGGAACACTTAGAGAAGGGATTTGACCAAGACGACGTCATGTCTGGACGTCATGATACGAGTAAATTGTCTCGGTACTTATTATCAATGCAAGCGAGGATTATATCCAAGTTGTAAAGGTTGAATATACATGAGAAGTGATTGTGTACGTCTAGATGTTTCTATGCAGCTCTGAGCCTACGTCTCTGATGCCTCTGGCGCCTCCACCATGCTTGATCCCATCCGTACGCCCACTGATGCCATGTGAATGGTTGTTTATAAAGATTATATTGTTACATTATACGTTGGGTGAGAGTTGATCGTACTTAACACACCGCTCAACCTATAGAGAATTAGTATGTTGAAGCATTCATGAGAGTGCGAATGGATAATGGGCTTAAGGGGAATAATGGGAGAAACACTCACATCTTCAATGCTGGCTTGCATAAACCTCCTCGCCTCAAGTCCCACCCACACCATCAACATGGAAAAGTCACCATGTTTGACCATCTCTGTACCGCTCTGGGCACTAAGCTGGCGCAGGATAGGCAGCGAGCTGCTGAGCAGGTCAACGTCAGGGTTGAGACTACGTCCAATGCCCTCGAGTAACAGGATGCTGATGACAACGTTGACAAAGTCGCCCTCGAGGCGGACATGATGGTTCCGGACCATGCTGAGCACCTGCTGCAGGATATCGCCGATCTTGACGTTGCCGAGAGCGAGTGTTCGACTCTTGACGCCGAGGACGAGGTGTTGCATCTTGAGAGCAAACACTTCCTCGTCAAGTACAGCGTCCGGTTGCCGGCAACGCTCACACATGAGATGACCAGCCTTGTAGCCGTCGAACTCGGCGACAGCGCGGAAGAGATCGAGGAAGTTGGTACGATTCACCGAGTTGAGCTCGGTTACCAGTCCCGTATCGATGAAGATGAGTTGAGGTCGGAATCCCTCAGCGTCAATCTTGGCCAGCTCTGCTTCCCACGCCGCAGGGTCCTTTCGGTGTTTATATGGTCGAAGACGTTCAAGCACTTGCTCGGTGACATCTTCCTGCTCATCAGGTTTCTCCTTGGTCATGGTTTTCCGCAGACGCAACTCCGGGTGAGCAGATTGGTAGAAACGGACCATAATGTTGCCAGGATGTAAATCAGCATGAACAAAGTTGTCGAGGAGCAGCATACGAAGGAAAGCATCAAGGCCTTCGTCAGCAATATCATGTTGGAAAACGCCACCGCCATTCTCCATAAAGTCCGCCAACGGAATACCCTGAGCAAACTCTTCGATCAAGACATTGCGTGTTGTAAAGTCTGTGTACGGATAAGGGAAAGAAGCCGTAGACCTTTCCTTGAAGTTCTTGCGGAACGTGGTCAAGTTTGCTGCTTCAATGCGCAGATCAAGCTGGAGCTTCATCATTTCTCCAAACTGAGCAACCTCGTCTGGCAGCGAGAGCCACTCAATGGTTGGAATAATGTTAAGTGCAGAGGCAAAGAAGTGCATGATGCGGAGATCTCGTCGAACTGTCCTCTCAACATGAGGATGCAAGACCTTGACGGCAACATAAGATGAAGGTACTCTCTGCGGCGAGCTCTTGAGTACAGTGTCCACGTTACGCAGCACGTTATGCGCCAACGGGTGCAAGGGATCATCCTGAGCATCAATCTCATCCGGCCGAGCAAGGTCAGGCTTCAACTTGGCCTTGTAGACTTGAGCAATGGCTCCGACGCCAAGAGGTTTCTCGTGGAACTCGTCAAAGATGTCCTCAAAGGCACGGCCACCAAACGCAGCCTCGACCGTCTTACGGGTGTCGTGCATCGAGTGAGCCGGGGCGTTGGAGTGAAGCTTGGACATGATCTCGCACATCTCTGTGGGGAAGATGTCTGTTCGTGAGGCTGCCCACTGACCAAGCTTGATGAAGGCCGGACCAGCCAGCTCCATGGCATTGACCAAGAATCCATACCACCAGAGTGTTCCGCTGCGTTCGTTGTCTCGGTCTCGTTGCCGTCTTCCAAACCAGATGGCCGGAACTGTGATGATGACAGGGACAAAGATGACAACAAGTTGGAGGAAGCGAATGCCGGTACAGACGGGTTCGACTATCAACAAGTCCAGCAGATATGTGATACGCTTCACCAAGTGTGAAGCACCTCGAGACTCAGCAGGCACGATCTTCTTAATCTCAGCCCGTGATACCTCAAGCATGCGCTTCTCTCCTGTATCGTCCCCGCTTCCATTTTCTTGTTGCGACAGTTGAACAAATGCCGCCGTTCCCAACGCCGCCGCTCCACCAGATGCGCGCAAGACTATTCTCCTCGACTTGCCGGCAGGCCATTGTATCGGTCGATATCGGCGGGTACCCTGGGAGACGAATCGACGGCTAAGGAGTGTAACACTGAGGTTGGGACATGATCGAAAGCCCGGACGGACGAAGAACCGGCATACGAAGGAACCAGCCCTCATCTCGAAAAAGGAAAGACGTGGTTATCCAAATGTAGAAACGTGAACAATATCATGTTCTCATATCCGGGGGGGACGACATCCGAGGGGGGTTGAATAGCATGTGCCAATAGGTATAAAAAATGTCGCTGTAGGTATGATGCGAAGACTTATTTGCAAGGATGCCCGCAAAGACACACATGAACCGACCGACTAAAGTGACGTCGGAGGAGTCGAACTGACTCGAGTGACGTACCTTCTATTCCGATTGCGCTCGGGAATAAATCGGAAAAACACGTGCTTCATTTCATCCCGGCTGCAAGCTGGGAAGGTGCAAGGGTACAAGGATCTCGCGCGGGATCCCCCGGCGCCGGGACGGAAGTGGGAAGGCACGGTCTTTCTTGCCTTTGCCTTTTGCGCCTAGAATTTTTTTAATGGGCGGCGATAACGCAAAACGTCAGGCAAATTTCCTGCCCGCCCATTTGTCCATTCTTTTCAACCATCTCCAAATCTTCATCCTCGTCATCATTGACAACCACTTCTTGCGACTCTTTGGCTCGCTTGTCTTAGACACTGAGACATCTAATTCTTCACATTCATCATCACAACTACCTTTTTCACTCCACAGTCTTTCACAATGGGTTGGTTTTGGGCAGACGCTCCCTCGACCGTCCATGTCCCCATTGGACATCCGCCTGTCCCCGCGAACGCCGACAAGGCGCCTCCCGTATGCTCATATCTTCATATATTGTCCGTCTGTCGCTAATTCTCCTTCAGTCTGGTTGCCCCATGCACAAGAAGACTCTCGAGAAACTCAACCCCGATGCCAAATGCCAGAAGCCCCAAGATGCTCCAGCTGCATCAGGCTGCCCCGTCCCTCATGCCGCCAAAACCGAGGAGAAGCCCAAGTCATTGATCTCTCAGCTCAACCCTCTCAACTACATGTTCCCCGATCTATCCCAGAAGCCCGCGCCTAACCAGGCTTTCGCCCTACCGACGACACGAGATGAATCGACCATCCCCAAGGGCTCGGGCGACGGGAACTGGGAGTACCCCTCACCTCAGCAAATGTACAATGCGCTCCTGCGCAAGGGATACACAGACACGGACATCACGGCTGTTGAAGGCATGGTTTCAGTGCACAACTTTCTGAATGAGGGCGCATGGCAGGAGATCATTGGTTGGGAGCAGCGATTCTCCAAGGGACTCTACAAGGGATGGCAGCTCTGCAAGAGGGGCGAGGCCCATTTCGATGAGGAAATGGACCGACAGTGGGATGGTTCAGATGCTGAACCTACTCTCGTTCGCTTCCAGGGCCGACCCAAGGACTTGACTCCCAAGGCCACCATGATGCAGGTCCTGGGCTGGATCTACCCCTCCAAGTTTGGGTGAGTTGCTTTTTCCCTGACAAATCACAGAATCTTGCCTAACAAACTTCAAGCACCGAGCCTCCTTTCGACCGACACGACTGGTATGTTTCCCGGGACATCAACGGCGAGAAGAAGGAGGTCAGATATGTTATCGACTACTACTCTGGTGAACCCGAGGTCACCGGCGAGCCCGTCTTCTACCTGGATGTACGCCCTGCCATGACTCCTCAAGGCGCAGCCGAGCGCATTATCCGATGGAGCACGGATGTGTGGTGGAAGGCCATTGGCGGCGACAGGCGGGAGCAGGACCCCCAGCCTTGGTTCCGGGGTACTTCGTAACGAATATCGATTTCTAGGCGCTTGGGTCACGACGGATGCATGTTTTGGCTAGGGACGCTTGTTGCATTTTTCTCCTCTCTGATTTTAACGGATGGGCTGTATTTCTATAATCATGACTGAATGTCACTTGTACGAGCCGCGAAGGGGGGGAAACTATATCGCTTTTGTATTATACAGGATCATTGGGCTCGGTAACACCTAGTTCAGAGTAACGGCCAAATTGTTTACCTGATCCAGCAGAGCCTGGTCCTCTCCAGCCGCGTTCTTGAGCACCTTTCCAAGCTGATGGTCCACCGTCATGCCGGGGACGTCGGACACGACGCCCTGGGCCTGTTGAATGCGTGCCATCTGAAACTGGATGAAGAACTTGGGGACCTTGATAGCGAGGTTTCCTCCGACGGATCTGATGCCAGCTTCAGTTGCGAGGTAGACATTGAGCTCGTTCTGGAACACTAGCAAGTCGTTGTTGGCCAGCGGCTCAGTCGTTGCGAATCGATCGAGAGCGAAAGCGAGAGGCGACTGGCCTGAAGTGGCAAAGTTGATGGAGGAGAATGTGACACCGCCGGAGGAGACGTCAGGGACACCATCGATGGTTGTCTGAGAGGTGTCGCATGTAACGGTGCCGGCGAGAGAAGCGGCCAGTCCAGATGTCTCTTCGGGGAGAGTTTCAGAGCCAACTATGAAGCAAGCATTCTGTCGCTTGGCGAATTGAGGTGCTGAAGATTGTAAGCTGAACTGGGCTATAAGTGAAGAATTCAGGGGGGGTAATACCGGCGAGCGCAGTGCTGGCGAGGAGGATGAGAGCTGGGAAATACATTTTCAACGAGAGTTGCAATGAATTGCGAATAGTGATAGTGACGGAGAGAGAGAGAGAGAGAGAATGAATAGAAGCAAATAAAATATTAAACAAAAAAAGATTGGTTCTCCAGAGAACTCAAAGAATGGAACAGATGAGGCTTGCTGCTACAACATTTTCCATCGAGGGCATCACAAGCCCTTTTATAAACAACCATCTCAAAAAGGCCAAGGCTCATTGAAACCCAAGTTTGATACCAAGCGCTAGAATATTTCGTTTTTTTTTTTTACCCGAGATGTATTCTCTCATCTTGGGGTTAGCTTTGATATGACCATTCAGACAAGGTTCGTCTCACCACCGAGCTTGACGAGACCTCCTTGAGACGTGGGACGCACCAGGTGGCAACAATGTTGGGGAAAGTGTCGTTCATGTGGAGGTTGGAAACTACTGTATTAGGTATAGAATATCTTAGAGTAGGGGATTATAGTTATTTGTAGTTAATTAGTTTATGCGAATGGGGCTCTAGACGAGGTCGTCAGGAGGCTCTCGAGGCCATTGACCAGCCTTCTTGTTGCAACGCTCCAGGTGAAGCCTCAACCCTCATTTCAGTAATCCCCAAGGTCGTTTTAGCGTCCCACGTTTCCTAAACTCGATTGATTCATAATCGTCACTTCTAGAATAGCAAGCTTTACACATGGGATGAATCACAGTGTGAAGATGTTCATGATAAAGGTTTCGTTCATGAAGATCCTGCAAGTGTTCCTTACTGTACTGTGCTCTATAGGTTCGGCGTAGACATCCATATTCCATGCTACCCCGATTCTTGGCGATGCCTTCAAATGGCCCTGGGCAACCGGCAAGAACGGCAATACTCACAGCCGTGGTCAAGGTGAAGGTTAGAACCAACACTTGCCCCGCAAAGGACGACGTTAGATAAAAGGCCCTCCAAGTTCCTACTATTAAACAATACAGACAACTTCAATCACTATAGTCTTGAATATTTAAGGGCATCTGTTAAGCTGTGGGCATCGTTATTATCAAGGTTGTTACTGTACGGGTATAAACTCTTTCAATTCTAGACAGTATCACAGCCATGAAGTTGACAAATAGATCCTCAGGACACAAACTAGCTCAACCTAGTAGCGCCCTTCATCCCAATTGCCACAGCTCTCCCCCCTCGGCAAGCTTGTTGCAGGAGGGTTTCAAGGATCCCCAGCCTTTCACAGCTGTCCATCTGAAACTTGGGCCATACTACCACATATTCTCTCAGTTGACAGCATTAACATAACCCACATATATCAGTGGCTTAGCATCTTCCGTATCCGATTCTTCGTTTCCAGATTGGGTCAACCCCCGAGGGGGGGATTTTCCTGTTTTCTTTTGTCTGAGGCTTGCTTCAGGTTGGTGGTCTACTTTCCGGATTAGGCAACGAATCTGTAACAGCGAGATCTGAGCGCCAATTGAGACTTCGGTTACCAGGATGGCATATGAATCTCTTGGACCTTTGTTCTTTCAGGGAAAGTTCCCAGTAGACTTTTTTATTTCTGAATATTTAGCTTTTTTTTTTGTTCCCTTTTGAATCATCCAGACTCTTTTTTGTTGTTTTGCTTTCATCTTGAAATAGGTACTTACAGTCAGGTGCTGTGAGAGCCCGGATCAACGTAGCTCCATTCGACCAATCAGAGCTCCCAAATCACCACCTTGGTCCCTGGAACTTTTTTTCCCTCTTCAGCCAATCTAGTCTAGACTCTATCTAGCAATTCGCAGGGGAAAATCAAGCCCTTTTTCATTCCTTCTCCTTGAAAGGCGACATCACCAATTCACGGCGCTTTCTGCGTCGCAACAGACAACAACCCACGACAGCGGAGCCTGTTCGCCATGTCCCCCGAGGTATCGTCGTCGACCTCTTCTAGCGACTTTACGCGGTTACACATCTCCCCTCTCGATCCCGACCTGCTCAAGATCGTCCTGCCAGCTTCGGTCGCTCCCCAGGCGCGCAACGTCTCCTACCACACCCTCGAGACATTCCCCGAGCGTCGTTACGGTTTTGTCGAGCTGCCCTCCATGGAAGCTGAAAAGATCAAGAAGAAGCTCAATGGAGCTGTTCTCAAGGGCAACAAGTTGAAGATTGAAAAGGCACGTCCTGAAGAGAGGGTTGAACCTACCGGCGAGCTCGACAAGGAGGATGAGAAGAAGAGCAAGAAAAAGTCAAAGGACTCTACAGATGGATCGAGGAAGCGGAAGCGCGACCGAGACGTCGTCGACGGCGTCGCCCTGACCGACCGCAAGGTTAAGCGAGGCTGGACAGAACCGGCCGACCAGCGAAGAAAGAAGAGCAAGAAGGACAAGGAGAAGGAAAAGGACGGGAAGCACACGGAGAAGAAGAAGAGGCAAAAGTCAAAGTACACGGAGCAGGAGGAGTGCCTTCTCAAGACAAAGGTGCCGCCCAACGCCGTCGCCAACATCTCGGAGGACAGCCAGCCCCGGAAGCTGCGCAAGAAGAAGGGCAAGTCGCGCGAGGTGACGGTCCACGAGTTTGAAAAGACGACAAAGTTCCCCAGCTTCCTCAAGAACTCTGCGCCCGAGGACGACGCGCCCAAGACGGCTGTCGAGTACGTCGAGGGTAAGGGGTGGGTGGATGAGGATGGCGAGGTGGTCGAGACTGTCAAGACGAAGAAGAAGGTTGCCAAGGCTACGCCCAAGAAGTCCAAAAAGGTCACGCCTCCTCCTCCTCCTCCCGTGGAAGAGTCGGATGACGATAGCACGAGTGACAGCGGCACTAGCAGTAGTGGTTCGTCCTCGGATGAAGACGAGGAAGAGGAAGAGGAAGAGGTACAGAAACCCAAGACAGTACCACAAAAGAACCAAGATTCTTCCTCCGAAGACTCTTCTTCTTCCGACGATGACGACGACGACTCCCCTCAGCAACCTGAACACGCAACACCTCTCTCAGCCATCAAAGCCGACGCCTCAAGACCCATGTCTTCAAGCTCCACAAGAAGCCTCACCATCAAAATACCCCCTCCCCTTACCCCGTCTGCCACAAAGGTCCACCCCCTCGAGGCCCTCTACAAGCGCTCCAAGCCCGACGGAAACACCACCACCGAGACTCCTGCCAAAGAACCCCAACCGTTCAGCTTCTTTGGTGGCGGCGGAGACGATGATGATGACGACATTGAAGAGGAGCAACCTGTCGAACGCACACCGGCCCCCATGACCCCCTTCACCCGTCAAGATATCGAGTGGCGCAACGTCAGAAGTGCAGCACCCACACCAGATACGGCACATCCCTCTCGCATGCGCAACTTCTGGGCCGCCGAGGAGGACGACGAAGATGCCGACATGGCCGATGCTCTACGCGAGGCAGAACAGGAACACGATGAGGACGACGATGAGCAAGAATCGGCTGCCCCCGCGCCAGGCTCGAGCGACTTCCAGGCTTGGTTCTGGGATAACAGACGCGACCTGAATAGGTCTTGGATGAAGCGGCGCAAGACGGCCGCCAAGGAGAAGAGGCATCGGGAGAACAAGGCGAGGGCCAACAAGGCCGTTTAGAATACCTATGTAATCAACGATAATCCAATACGATGACGAGATATTCCCTGCTTGTATTCTCCATTATGAATGAATTCTTGGCTATCATGATTTAGGTCATCTACCCTATACATCATCCTTCACTACTAATGTGAGTAAGAAACTTTTTCATTTTCAGTATGACGGACATATATCATTTGGCCTTTATTATAATCCTCTTAAATCTGTTTAGCCAGTCTTATGAGTGATGCGACATATTTTTTGGCCGTCTCGTTGAAGAAATGTCGTCGTTGAAATTTAATTCGAGCTACCTACTTAAGATTGAACACCTATATTAAAAGTTAGGAATAGCAGTAAACTCCAAAGCCTACGGACCTTTAGAGTCAAGTTCCCTTCCTTTATTAAGATGAAATTGATTGATTCATATTTATTTTAATTCTTGAATTATACTTCTTCTGTCACATCTAGAACCGTGTATCTTGTAGTTAAAACGAAGTGATGTTGCGACTAGGTACCTGAGCAACATATAACATCTAACTCTTTAACCCGACTACTCACCTTTTGGCTATTGTGTAGAGGTAATGGCCTTGGTGCAATTCATACGCTTTGTGCCCCGAGGTTACAAGTTCACCGGGAAGCTTTATAATGTTTGATGATTTAAAGGTCTATTATCTATTCAAGGTTCGAGATTAGGGTTTCAGGTCTCAGACTTTCCATAAACAAGAAGCTTCCTCGCCCAATGACCATCATGCATCACGCTGGGGAACCTGCTCGGCTTGGCGTTAGGAAATCATCCTCACAAACATGGGGCCTGTTATCCTCTGAGCAAGTGTTCTTCCTCTGGCGATGAACGTTGAGTCTGGCCCCCGTCAAGGCCTCATATATCCCTGTTTTATCTGGCTTCGGTGGCTCAGGCGTATTCTTGATCACAATGCTGTCCCTTGACCGTGGCGCGCTGCTTGCCTGGATTTCATGTTCCTCTGTGACTGCGCCAGGAACCTCACTTGACTTGCGAGAATGATGTCGGTGGAAAAGCTTGTGGCTCCCTTGCCTAATCCTCTCCATTAAACTGGGCCGCGTTCTGCCATGAACTTCTGCTGTCTCGTTCGTGATGCCAGCTACCTGAGTGCTGCGGCGTCTCTCCGAGTCCAACCCGAGCGAAGCACTGAGCCTCTTTACTGCAGCCAGAGTTGTTGTTAGCTTGGATCCATCGGCGCCTCCACAGTCTGACTTGGAATAGAAGGGGTTCTCAGCAAATAAGGAGCGGTCTGAATCGCCTGGCTTCAGGGGCAGGACCTGAGAACCAGAGGAACTAGCCGATTCATTGCCACAGTGTGCATCGACACCCCGGCGGTACAGAGTAGACGGGGTATGCTTATTCAAGTCTTCGATATCAGGAGGCGGGCTTTGCCAGTCGCTGGTGCAGTGGCGGGACAAGAGCTTGGGGAATGACGTGATGACTGTGCCGTCACTTATCCGCTGATGCTTCTCGAAACTCTTGTTGCACATAATGTCTGCTAGGATCTCGGCTGTGCTTCTTGACGTGGTATAATGTCGCAAGACAAAGTCGCTATTGGCCGTTGCAGGATGGCTTTGTCGACGATCGTCCATTGATGAAGGCAAGCGGCCGTGAGTCGGGGAAAAGCAGTCTGACGCGGCTCGGCCATGGTTTCCTGAGGCTTCATCGTAATTTGGAGGATAGTTCTGGGCCCAGGTAATCTCGGCAACACTCTGACGCGAAACTACCGTGGCTGTTGTGTCTGTATCCGCCCCTCGAGTCTTGGTGTGAACCTTCATGTCTGTAGAGTTGATGCTCGTGTAGGCTGTCTTGGGTAGACTGATGGTGGTGGCAGGGTCTGCTAATGTGCCTGACTGAGGTATGAAGGCGTTTGAGGACTCGTCAAGGGTTGGTAGGGACCGACTTCTGGTCGAGCCTTTGGTATTTTTCCTTTCCATCTCAACCATTGACTTTCTCTTGTCGCCTTCTTCCAACACAATCCTCACAATATCACGAATGTCCTCATCACCCACCAGGTATAGCCCGTTCGCCGCTGGAATATGCTTCCCTTTGCCATCGATGAAGTGAAGGTGCTCCCTTAAGTGTCGAATCATTTGAAGTCTATCGCTCACTTTCCTGGCAATATCTTGACTGACATCGAGGCCGATATTCATCATGTCACTAGAGCTCCGTTCGGCTCTGTGGGAAACGCGTGGTCTATTGTGCAGAATAAACCTAGCTCTGTCTTCTGCATCTTGAGATCCGCGGTAAGTTGAGCTAATGGATCGTCTATCGAAGACACCGTGGACTTTGCATTCGGAATCGCGGGATGCTTCAGGAGCTCCAAATGTGCTAATGGACTCGGTATCAAAGTCTCCTAGTTTCGGGGTGTCGCTGCCTGTAGTTGCTGCCTTGGATGCTTCGTCTTGCAACCGGTTCGGTATGGCACCCAAGTTGTAGAGCTTTGCTTCAGGGATTGATCTGAGATGCCCTTTCGTGAGAGGATGTGGAGGGCGATCAAGGCTCTCATGAGCTGCAGAGTTGACATCTGAGGCACTCTTGTCCGACTTTGGCTGCTGTCGCTGATCGTCATTTTCGTCATACAAACTGACATTTGACTCTCGAGCGACTGTAGAAGTCTTGGAAAGCTCTTCTGTGGCTTCATCTGGACCATCCTGATCTGGTTGTGCATCTTCTGGGCTAGGCGTGAGAGGAAGAGAGCCACCCGTCGTCGTGGGTTCTTCCGCAACCTCAAAGGTCAATCTATCCACTGCTTGAACTTTCGGGGACTTGGGCGGCGCTTCCGCGTTGGTCTTCTAGACCATGGTATTTCCGCTTCCATCGTTCACGAGCCCAGAATAGAGTGCTTCTTCGGGAGCGGGTTCGATCTTCACCTCACCGTGGGTTTGCTTGGCGACCAGAGCAGCTCCATGGCTAGGATTGCCATGCGATGAACCTCCGGCATCCAGGTGTTCGGGATAAAGAATGATCTCGGTCTGAGGGGGAGGCGAGAAGATGTGGGGGAACTTGGGAAGACAACGGGTCGCATCGTCGTCGTTGGCGTCCATGTTGTCGAGGCAAGTATTCGAATGCAATTCTTGTAGGTGTATTCTCGGTAGATACTGGCGTGTAGGTGAAGAAAGGGGAATTACGTCGTCATGATAACGGGATAGGGCGGATAAAAGAGGGAAAGCGTGTTGTATGAAGTGATTGAACACGATGAGGGAAGATGGAAAAATGAGTCGAGCACCATTCGAGAAAGATGGAAGCCGATTGTCGGTGCCCGTGCTGGCTAGACCTGGGCAGTCTTTCCTTCCTCATCCATTCTTGAAACGAACTGATTGGGAAGGAACTTGCCCTAGGTTGCATAAATAGGGGAGTGCTGAGATGGACTCCGCCAGCTTCCCCTACACACATCACATATCAATCTCGCGGTGACCATCACGCAGACCTGGGCCATTGTAATAAATTTGGAATGAACTTGATTTTGTTATGTCATGTGTTAGTATATAGATCCCCTAGCCCAGGGACAATGTGCCATCCGTTGTCATGTTGTGCTATTCATGCTGGTGAATCAGGGCACTTGTCTGCCGCAAGGCCCCCAAAACCCAGAAAGCGTTTATGCCAGAAAGCCACCCGTAGCATCGTCTTTGATGCATCGTTCGGGCTGTTTTCTGCTGGAATCTTCAAAATTGCCCGCCCCAAGACGGGGCACCCACACCTTCAATATGCGAAAAACCAACCATGATCATCCACCTCATCACCTCCTGGGATCCTCCCACGATCCACCTCCTACGGTAGTGGTGATCCCTTCCCAGGGGTCCAGCTCGATCCACCCCCAAACGCGGACCCAGGCGTCTGGACCGGGATCCCAATGTTCCTCACTGGTGTCACCGGCTCTGTAGTGTCGGCAGGCAGAGGGGGCGGTGTATCCGACCTGGGTACGTGCGAATCATCCTTGCGAGGTGGCTTAAAGTTCACATCTCGACCTGCGCGGTAAATGTCTTGCAGCATCGTCTCGAGGATCCCGGCATCCTGGAACTCGAGATATTTCTTATACAGCTTGAGGGCCGTCCGAGAATCCTCGATCGAGTCATGCGTCTCCATCTGGATGTCTTCCTTCAAAAGGTACCATGCCAGGAATGCCAATGACAGCTTTCTCAGGCGGGACTTGAGGAAAAACAGGTCAATAGTGTCGATAATCTGTGATTTGGGGATATGGATGTTGATGACTCGAAAATCTTGCTTCAGTCCGTGACCCAAGAATTTGCATCCAAGATTGAGAAGAATCCACATCTTCTTGTATGCCATCTTCAGGGGCAAGAGGCTGTGTTTTGAAACTCGAGGATCTAGATCCTGTTCGGTAATACCAGAGTATGATGTGAGATAGTCGACGATTGGTTCCCTGATGGAGATGTAGTCGTCGATGAACGGTGTGCCCTCATCTTCTCCCTGCCCACGCACAACTGACGCTCGAGCGAGAGCATACACAATGGGCCGAATGGTTTCTCTCTCACCATCCGAGTTCATTTCAATTTCTGGCTGTCGTACTGCAACAAACTCCGTATCGAGTGCGATAATGGTATCGGGTCCAGGCGCTTCAGTTTCGGGGTTGAGAACCTGATACGTCTTTGATTCTGGATCCGTAGTAGGGCTTTTGCATGTTAGTGCCGGACGGGGCTTGGAATCGAGAAAGCGAGACGCACCTGAAATCTTGGTAGAGTATCGACGTGTCAATATTCTTCTTCCACGACATGTCGATCTTGTTGTTGGCCTCTCTCATTTGATATGCAATCACCGAGGGAACTTTCCAGGACGTGTTGAAAGTGAGGGCTTCTTCAGTGCTGACGGATCTCACCAAAAAGTCATTGAAGAGATGCCATTGACTCTCACCAGGTGCTTCGGGTTCCGCGTGGGCAACTATATTCGGTCAGCCATGAAATTTGATGTAGCTCAAGGGACTTACCATTGACCATCGAGACCAAGTGAGACTTTTGTGTCTGCCCGCTTTCAATATTGATCGCCATGCCAATCAGTGAATACACCGTGATATTGTGAATGCCTCGTTGTAGATGGAGCTTCAAGTCCTCTCCTTCATAGCAAAAGAATTGACCTTGTTCAACGATGATTCCAATCTCTTCAGGAAGCCAACCGGGAGTTGACCAGAGGACCCGATGGTCAGAGTTGGTGATGGCCGTGTTGAGCATGAGCACGGCCGGGATACTGTGGATGCTTTTTCTAGTCGCTATCGTCTGGTAGCGTTGGCACCGACTGCACCATCCTTTGGAGGTTGTCTCTCTCTCGACGCTATTCTTCAGGACCTGAGAAAACGTTGTTCGCGGCATCTTTGCGTTCCGACTTCCAGACTTCTTATCCAATCTCAGTTGACATTCTGCATAGTCACCTGGAGCACTCACGTTTGATGGATAGAGCAGGTCGTTGACATATGTCGACCCAGGACGCGTGTACTCGCTTCTGCAGCTTATACACTTGATCGAGCTGGTCGCCGATGTCGCCAGCACTTGATCCATAGCAGAAGATGCTGGATTGATAGACTTGTGGTCGTGGACAATCTTATCCAAGAGGAACCGGGTCAGGCCCTGCAACATGACGTTCAGAGATGAACCATGAGGGTCCTCCTCAAGAAGTCCAAGCGGTCCGGCTAGACAGGTCAGTGGCCAATTTTACTCATGTGCATATACAAGTATAGCATACCTTGCGGGTGACTGCTAAGTGTCTTGAGCAAATTCGTTGCTTGGCAGATTGATCCTTCGGCTTTTTGAAGCATATCAAAAAGAAAACCGAGCTCGCACAAAAGACAAATCTCGCTAACGCATGCGGTGGCAGCGTGCTGTAGGGCAAGATTTCGGATGATAGGCGTAAAGTGCATAATTTGAAGAAGGGAATTGGCGTACGAGTTTGAAATGTGAATCTCGAGTCCAGAATGCCGGGTTTTATTATAGAATCTGCGTCTGGTAAGCCAAGCCCATGAATAGCCATTGCCTGAGGGTGAACTAACCCAAAATCAAAGTCATCAACACCAAACTTGCTGTATTTGATCTCAACATTGCGATACATGACCGGCACCTCCGACTTCTTGCTCTCAATCTCCAATTCGGTAAAGGGACTAGTAAGTTCGTCCGCTTTGTCGTCTGAGCTTGCGGCCATCGATGTGGCGAGCTCGCGGGCTTTCTCGCTGAGGAACTTGGGAGCCTTGAGTCCAGAGCTGCCGGCCTTGTTGACATTCCGTGTATCCTCGGCTTGGTTTCGTCGAAGCCCTCGAGTGTTGCGGCCGTACAATCCAAACTCAGTTGCCTTGAGTCCAGAGAGAAATTGTGCGTCAAACTTGACAGGAGGCGCACCCACATCGCAAGGTATGTCTGGCCAAGCAGATGCGAGAGTGTCTCGATAATATGGTAACCCGATAGTGTTAAATGGCCTACTTTAGTCAGTATGAGAGCAATCTCATTTTGGATAGGGTCGCTTACGTCTCTGATGTCCATTCAATACTGGGCACAGGGTCCTCAGGGGTTGCGAAATCAATAGGGGTAGGTAAATCAACAAAGTGAAGCTTGGTCGGAGACCCCCAAAGATGAACATAGCATTCGACATCAGTCAAGGCCATCGATTCGCCAGAGGGTGCGATCTCGAACATGCTAAGATACGAGAGGACATTGGCCTGGCGGACGTTGCTCGTATTAGGATTCATCAAGTCCACCACATGGATCTGTCCGCCCTGAGAAACGACTATGCTTGTTGTCAACATCCTAGGATGCATGCGCACATATGCAGCGCCGGCAGGAAAGGGAATAGGAGGCATCGATATCATCTTCTTAATGTCAAAGACGTTGAGAAAGGGATCGAGCATCAGATTTTGCCCTTGACGTAGAGAATATCCGCAGGTGACGACAAAGTCATGCTGGGCGTCCATATCGTTAATCAAGGCCGAGTGGGCATTCCAAGTCTTGACAACTGCGAATGTGACGGGATCGAGGAGGTTGACAGAGCCATTGTTTGTTGCGGCGCAAATGTAACGACCGCGTCTCATGATAGTATATTGGTGCTCAGTTGGAACCTGCAAATCATGTTAGACTGACCCCTTAAATCGTAATGGATCATGACTGACTTGTTTGACGACATCACCCTTAATGAGGTCAATAACAAGCATTGTATCTTGCAATCCGGCAACAATGATTTCCGCAGTCCCCTTTGACGTAAAACTCATACATCGTAAATCATCCATATCATCACGTCTGCTCGTCGTTAGAAGCCTCGCCTTTCGGGATCTCGGGGTTCCTTACTTGATATGCCATATTGGCACCCCCCTCCTCATTGCCATATGCACATCCTTGGGTCCCAGAGCCACAACACCTTTCTCGTTAACCAGTATTTGACGAACAGGGCCATCGGCGGATGCGTGCGCTTTGAAGGAGGTATATCGCTGAAGCTCAGTGCCATAGAAAGAAGTAACCCGGCCCTAGCATCGTGTAAGTGCCGTCCTGGATGACATGTGAGTTTCGATTGGCGCAACATACAAATTCGTTGCCAGTCCAGAGCAGTTCTTGCGACGTATCAAATGTCATAGTCGTAACAGGAGTGGGAATCGCGTGCACGCCCGGAGGCGGAAACTGGATCCGAGCGACCTAGGAAGAGCCAGACTATCAGCATGTTTATTGGCAATGTATACGCTATCGCGACCTCGAAAACCAGCGCGAAAGGACGGCCTGTCTCTGCAATCTGAGGCTGGGCGCATCACCATTGGGCAGACATACCTCATCCCAATCACCGTCCATTGTGGCAGAATATCCACATTCTCCAAAAGCGCATAGCTTTAAGAGTCGATTGCCAGGCTTTCCAAGACCTAGCCGACAGCTTGGACCTGAAACAGAGAGGATGGAGGCGAAATGGGCGGTTGATCGGGCGGAATATCGATGTTTATGAAGAGCAGAAGTGGGATGCTGAACTTGGAGGCGGTTCAAGGTGAGAGCTTGGGTCCAGCCGATGTTCTTCCGGCGGGCAGTTACTCAGGTCCCTTTGTAGGTGATTGGCAGGGCAACAGCGAGGAGAGCAATGCACATATAAAGTAAAATTCAGTTGACTTTTGAATAGGCAGGCACGCAAGAGTGAAACGCATTTGCAGTCGAGTAATCAAAGTATACTCGGCTTAAATTGTGTTTGCGCTCCTGGACAATGCCCGTTGGGCTGGGAGCAGCTCCTACAGTTACACAGGGATGTGCTTTGATGGCGGGGTGGAATTCACGCTTGCGGGGGCGGCCACCAAAGGACGGGATGACTGGAGCACGGGAAGAGGCAAACCCCGGTCTGTTTATGAACTCGGCATCGAGATATTCATGATAGTGTTTCTTCCCTCGTCTGTTTGTATTTTCTAACAGCTAAACACTAGTTTTCATGGGTTGGAAGAGTAAAAGCTTGGTCATTATCATCCCAATTCAACTTGTGGTTTAATGTCATGCTTCTATTTATTTCACATTTGCAATCGATACTGTATCTACAAACACACATCGTCGTGTTGCTGACGCGACTCAGAGCTGATTCTCGCATTCGATGCGTGTTGACTAGGATCTCATACAGTACATGCGCCAAGCAACAACACGCGATCTGATGAGATGTGCAGGGTCGAGAATGTGGCAATCTCAGCTCTTGGCCCCAAGCCTCGCTCCATTTTTGATGAGGTCGAAAAAGTTCTTCTTTTCTTCTATTCTTCGTTTCTATGTCTTCAGCATGACGCTCTTCTATGCCAATCAATGCAAGCCGCTAACAATGAAAACACATGCCCAGAAACCCAAAATCAAGCACCCACGTGTTCCCTTGACGCCTCATCTATCATTAGTTATGCCACATGATTTTATTCCTTCGGCCAAACTCTTCTCGGGATGGTGTTGGCCGAGCTGATGGTGTAGTTCCCCTTCGGCGTTTGCCACGCCGTACAAGGGGAAATGCCACGAGGTCCATGACGCGCATGGCTCATTATTAAATATTGCGAGTTAAAACAGCCGAATCTCGCCATTTCATCAAACGCGCGCAGGAGCCCGCTTGCAGGATCGCATCAATGCTCTCCTCGTAGATGAGGTCGCGTTTCATCAAGCTAGATTCGACAGGGGATCGCATCGTCCGCGGAAATAAAAACAAAGGGGGGAAAGCCGTACGCCCGAGAGCTGAGCTGAGCTCAGCTTAGGGAAGCTTTGATCGTCGCTCGTGTTGATTGAAGGCGGACGCCATCGCACGTGTCGCCCCGGACTCAAATCGATAAGCATCGAGGGTTGTTGACTCGCGGAGTCGATGAGGTCAAGTCCAGGCCAACCAAGCATTCCATAAGTTCGTTCATGCCCCGTCTTTTCCGCCCTCTTTATCGCGGATCCGATGTGTAGAGTAGCCTGGGTGTTGGCGCTAGTTTAAGTCGACCTGTCCGTCAGCCGAATTGAGGCAAGTCGCTTGACGGATATTGGTGGAGATCCTCGCTGTCGAATTAGAGTTCCAGCTTCACATGCGACACAGCGTCGCCAAAAAAAAAACATTGAAGGACGGCGTAGAGAAAGGAGGCGAGGCCAGGGTCGTAATACAGGCGCCGTTCCATCCGAGGAAGCCGTTCAATGTCGCTTCTCATGAGACCTGGTAAATAGTAAAGTTGACTGGGAATGCATTGTTGCTAAAGCCAGGAAGTTTGCAGACTGGCTCTCCAGTAGGTTCGAGTTGTACCTGCCATCGCGTCTTTGTCATCGCACCGACTTCATCCCAGAGCTGTTGAAAGCTTGCTTGGTCGTGTAAATAGGCGGATCGATTGCTGGTAGAGGAGGGACCGGGATGGTTCGTCCCGACTTGGCGGCCATATATCATCGCGTTTCTTGTCCCAGGTTTAAGGAACTCGACCAGACGCTTCCCCATATACAATTGTTGAACCCAGTTAAAAAGGTGGAAGAAGCTCCCGGCGTGGACGAGGGTGATCTTGCCGCGCAGGGCGTCCAGCCCCTTGTCCTCGGGATCCAACATGTCGCCTGCAACAAACGTTGCACCGAGCAGGTCTCGATCCTGAAAGAGGTCGTAGCCGATGTCGATAAACTTGGATTGCAGGTCTGTGCCAATTAATTGTGCGCCATCCACGCCATCAGCGCGGAACTGCCGGATGACCTGTCCAACTCCGCAGCCCAGGTCGAGTAGGACATCTCTTGAGCTGGCGACATTGAGGCGGAAGAGGACCTGTTGGTAGCGAGGGTCCTTGGGGTCGGGGATGTAGAGAAACTTCCATCGTCCAACAAAGGGGTAGCGGGATATGCACCAGGCCTTCTCGCGCTGATCATTGGGATATGCTGTTAGTTGCCGAAAATGGGGGTACTCGAGCCAGGGCAGCACTTACAACACGGCGGATGTGATCGTCGAGGTCGTTGTAAGGAATTTTGCTGTATACCTCGAGAATATGTCGAGCTGGGCCAATATCTTTAGGGGGATCCTCTAGATAGGTCCAGTCTCGCATCTTCATCACATCCATGCTTAATAACATTGTGTGCTTGATGAAGGGCTGGATGGTTGGGTGTCCCACGTTAAGAGAGGAAGGTATATTGCAAGACGGGGGGAGGGCTATTTTGTCGGGGTCATTGAGACCTGAAAACCGCCGTCTGAGCTAATGAGAGATGGCGACAGCTCGCGAGGATGGCCATCGGACAAGGCGATGATGTAGTCTCGAGGACAGGGGGGTTCAAGATGAATCCAAGGGAGAGGGAAAAGACGCAGAGATGGAAAGTGTGAGGGAAACGGAACTGGAACCCTGAGACAGGAAAGTGGAGGCTAACACAGGAGTTAAGAACAAAATGCTCCCCAATCCTCTTTACGTTGTAGTCTCCATGCCGTCAAAATCGACTAACAGCCCTGCTCGCCAGGCAAGGGACAAGGGTAGGGTACCGGCGGGTGGAAGGAATGGAAGGAGAAGTTGACCAAGCAGGGAGCACCTGAAGGACACTGCTGGGAATGGCCCCAGTGAGGCCAGTCTGGGCTAGGAAGATTGCTGTAACTGTCGGCGGACGGGGACGACGATGAGGTGACGGGCGGCGGAGTGATTTGCAAGGCCCGCTCCTTGGATGGATCCATCCATTGAAGGATCCATGACATTCACCCGCGCGCGAGATGCCCATACCCACGGGCATGGGCATGATAGAGGCCATCCCTTTTGGCTTCTGGAAGAGCGACGTGGCTGACCGACCAGTAGACAATGACAAGGGTGCTGCCACGGCTGCAGCATTCAGGGCACCCACTCGCTGCAACCACAGTACACTACAGCGCCCGTCAACCAGTAGGAGCTGCCGGGGTCATGCTCGCATCTGCGGCGACCTGCTGAAGCGTCCATGTTTCAGCGCGCGCCTGTTGTCTCCCGCCACTCTCGGACGAACCCTTCTTCCCCATCCATCCAGCCTCTTTTCTCAGCGGCTTTCACCTTGACCAGCCCGGGCAGTTTCCGATCCCAAATAAGTTGGGCGAGTCAGCGCCTCCAAGACGCGGCACCGCAGGGTCTCAGAGCCTCATCATGCCCGCAGCTGCCGGCGGTTCCCCCGGCCGTGTCTTACTCGGGATGGAAAGAGACAACATCATCTCTCTCCAGGAGAGCAAAAGCAAACTCTTTGGTCGCATCAGGATCGTCGAACACGCCATTTATGCTTTTGCCCGGCCGGTACCGTCAACCATCAACTGTCAGGAGACCTGTCTGGTTGGCTCTGCCCTCTGGTCATCATCACTCGAGGTCACTGAGCAGAAGCAAACATGAGCTCTTTGTGAGACAAGTCCTTGGTTGTGAACTCGTTTGTCCAAGTTGTTCAGTGGGGGTCCATCTGCAGAGGCAAGGTAGGCTACTGCCCGCTAGCCTCTTCGGAACCGACGCCGAGAACTTTGTGCATGTCAGGGGTCCATCACCACCAACGTCGTGCCGCCGGTACTGGGTCGCTTCATATCGACGTTGCCGGTAGGACCGAAGCCCTGATCCATCTCTCAGCCTGTTTAGCCTATGTGAGATGCCATGGCTGGTTTTTGTTGGTTGAGGCGAGTCAATCTCGTTTCCTTGTTGGGAAGCGCTCTTGTTATCTTGCTGCGGCTCCTGTTTCGGACCCGACTCTGATCAAACCAACTCTGCGCAAATCCGCACTTTTGTCATCAACCACTTACTTAGTCGGCTGCAAACAAATCCAGAGATGGCATAGGATGGATTTGTAAGAAGGATTCTGAGCGGTTCGAGCGGCTAAAGCCAGGAGGCCCTGATGGATGCGACCCCATACAAGCGAAAGGTTATTTATTCGGGGAGTTGAGCGATTCCTCCGGGTCTTGGGTCTGTAATTGCTGTAAACGGCATTGGCTACCTATTCAGCTTGGTGTAGGAACAAGGTTGCAAGGTTGGATTATGCATGTTCATCCTGCCCAAGGGGTTAATGGTCAAAAGAGGCTTCGCGCATCTCGTGAGCCCCTGAGCATTGAATATGAGTAAACTTGGGTGTCATTGCCTGGAGTCAAGTGTTACTCACGCATTTCTAGGGTCTCTTTCTAGAACGGTCGGGAGCCATCACAAGACGGTTGGTCATTGTGATTTGTCGGATCATAATTACCTAAGAGTTGGTGGCCTGGACCGAAAGCCCAAGCTTTGTTCCTTCAGCATAACGTTACAATGCGAGAGGGAAACAATCTGCGTGGGGCATTGCAGCGAGATGGTTTAAATAGTCGACTAAGATGCTGGTCTGGGTGATGTCCTTGGGATATTCTGTTGCTTTGCTTGTAGAGTTGAGATATGAATATCCATGTATCGATTGAAGGCGACAGTCACAAGGGAGGAGGGAGGCACATAGAGGTAGTTGGTGCGAGAGTCCGCTGTATTGAGAATGCAGAGAGGATCAATTGAAAAACACCAGCTATATCGAGGAACAAAACTTTGCATATCATCTACAAGAGAGCGAGTTTGCTCAATCCTTTGGCACAGATTCAGAATGAAGACAGCCACTTCCAGGCACGAGAGCAACAACGTCTCACCACGTCTAAGCAGGATGACTAAGCAGACCACCTCCCGCTCTGCCACTCCACCCATTCCTCGCTGCCTGCCGAGCATTCCCCGCCGCCCTCCGAAAAATTCTTCCTTCTCCGTGATCTCGTCAAAACACCCACACAGCCCGCCGACGCTCCCAAGTCATCGGGGCCGAGTTCTTCCTCTTCCGTCGAGGCGTTGCCGTCGCATCGCATTTATCCTGCTCCGATCCCAAAAAGAGAGAGTCGTGTAAGTCGCCAGGACCAAGATGTAGCCCTTTGCATGTCCACCGCACGAACGAACGAGCGCATTGCCGTCGCCGTCGCGTCCACGTTGCACTCTTGCCTACCGTGCTTTCCCTCGTTCACCATCACGCATATTTCGTCATCATCGCGTTGAGCCACTGCTAACAATGGCTTCGTCCAGTGACATCGTTGCGCGTCGCGAAGGGTCTAGCTGGGTCGCGGTAATATCGCGTCTCACCTGTCGTGACGGTTGAGCTTCACCACCATCAACCTCACTGCTCATCTACTGTGCGCCGAGTGACGATCTTTCTCTCCTGTGAATAGAGCGTTTGTCCGATTTTGTCAACTGCATCTTTAAAAGTCCACCCACAACCATGAGCACGAGTCGAGACACCGAGGCGGAGGATGCCAACATAACATATCCTTCGCCTGGAGCTGAGGCCATGGAGGCCGGTCCCTTCTACAACACTGGAGGCCGAGAGGGCGCACAGGATCACCAAGAACACCATGAGCATCATGAAGCCCATCATGAGCAGCACCACGAGCAGCCAGAGCATCATGTCCCTGACCAGGTGCAGCATGTGCCGGTTCCTGAGCATGATCAGGGCGAACTGCCCCCGCCAGAGCCCGAAACCCCTCAGCAGCACATCACTCGTCCCGCCAATCTTGAAGAGCTGCAGCTGGCCGCCCAGCTCGGCCAGGGCTTGGCTGGGACCTCTATGATGCCCACCACAGACCCCAACATGAACGTTGAAGACCCCAACCTGCGGAGCATCATGCCTCATCCCGAGCCCGACCAACAACAAACCCCGTCTTACGTACAAGACACTCCCACTACCGACCCGATGGTGTCACATGCTATGCCCGTCCCAGTTGGTCCGCCCATGCCTCCCCAGTATCCCATCGACAACAGCATCCCACCTCGCAAGCGATCCAAGGTGTCAAGAGCATGTGATGAGTGCCGGCGCAAGAAGATTAAGTGTGACGCTCAGTCAGATACTGGAGAAGCCCCCTGTTCTAGCTGTGCCCGATCTTCCATCAGATGCTTGTTCAGCCGTGTGCCTCAGAAACGAGGTCCAAGCAAAGGGTACGTCTTCCCGTGAACTATGTTTATGTGTTTAACTGACAACGTCCTAGATATATCAAGGAACTAGCCGATCGTATTCACAGCATCGAGAACAAGCTCGAGTCAGAGGGTGCACTGAGCCAAGATGATATTGATAGGCTCTTCGTCTCGGACAGGCCCCGACAAAGTCAAGGAGAAGATTCCAACCGTAAGCGACCTTTCTCGAGTATCTCGACAAACGACTTTGCCACGCCTTCACGCCAAACACCATGGGGCTCGGAGCACCGGATCCAGCCATCCCCAGGAGCATCGGAGGGATACGCTCCTTACAGCACGAGCTCTTTGGCTCCCCAGCCTACCGCCATCAAGACGGACGAGACGCCCTCCAAGCCCCCCATGGCTGCCATGGACATCACCATGCCTGACACCGGTGAGGTGTCTGATGTTGATGAGGGCATGTTGCACAGGTAAGCAAGCTTCTGAATGACTTGGACTTCATAACTAACAACCTCTTAGCTATCTGTCAAGTGTTCAGCCAGTCTACCCGATTCTGCCAAGCAACAAAAGCCGGCTGCAAGCTCTCCTCGCTCAATGTCCGTCATCTGTTCAGACGGCATTTGTGAACGCTCTACCCGCTGTGACAGCTTCGGGTGGCGATACAAAATTGGCGAGTGCTCTCCTCAACGAGTGGGAGAGCAACGAGGCGTCGCACACGCAGGCTACCAACATTGTCCATGCACAAGCGCTGCTGTTGCTCATCATCGACGCTGACTGGCGGTCATCCCCAACTCTTCCATTCCTGCTGGCCCGAGCTGTAGCGCTGGCCAACTCGATGAAGCTCTGGAGATATACCCCCATGGAGTCAGCGTCAGAACCAGACTCTGACGATCAGCTGTGTGTGCGGATATGGTGGTCCCTGATCCTCATGGATCGTTGGTATGCGGCAGGCACAGGAAAGCCTGCGCAAATACCTGACAGTAGCGTTGTCGCGCCCCCTGGCCTTGAGAACATGCTCGGAGAAGTGTGCTTTTACCTCGTCCGTAAGTGATAGCAACTGTCGTCTGGATACAAGCCTTTGAATGCTAACATTTCCATCAGGGCTGTCGAAACTACTCAACCGTGTATCACATGTTGTATCAACACTTCAACCTGGAGCATCAACAACAGAGGAGCCGATGGCGGCGATTCTGGTCGACTATATCGAGAACTACAGAGAAGACTTGCCAGCGCATATTGAACCTGCGTCACACCCCATGGTCCACCTCGCGTACTGGCACTGCAAGCTCCTTGTGACTCTTCTCAGGCCTGGGGCAACGCCAGCGGAAACGATGTGGCCAACCAAGGAACTGGTCAACCTGCTCTTTGCAAACGGACACCTGCGCAGCCCCCTCGTCAACCACTTTGCCTCACTGGTCTCGATGTCGCTAACGAAGCTGTGCAAGATTGACAGCTCGCGAGAGGAAGCGACACAACTGATCAAGGACATTGTAGAGAAACCCCCTGGAATATGGGACGGCGTCCGTGATAAGCTCTCGGAGCAGATGCGCCCAACGTCCTCGGTAGAGGCGACAGCAAGCCAGGGTCTCCAGCACCTGGCGGATCTTGCGACGGCACACGAAGGCATCGCGCCTGGAGGCGATGACATCGCCTTTGGCCCGTCGCTAGCATCGGGGTATCTGGATGTTGCATAGGGAAATATCACAATGCGGGAGAACGGGAGTGAGGAGCACTGTACGAGTAATACGCCCCTATATGAGATTTCTTGCTACAACCAGGGCATATAATTCATGGATGATGCTCTGTATTATGTATGGGTAGATGAACAATAATACGTTTCCCAACACGGATCGGATATTCCTATCCTTGATGAAGCGGAAGTAGAAATGGAACCCGAGAGGATTGGGATGGGTGATCTAGGCCAAATAGAGCCAGGACTCAACGTCTGGAATTGACTTTCAACCAGCATCAAATCAAGTTGGATGCAAGGTCATCATAACTCTATTCCCCCATTTTCAATTCCACACGCACGCCTTTGAGTGTATCGAGTAAAAAAAGAGAAAAGTTTATCCTCGCGCCCACCCCCAAAGGCCCCGATTAGATACACAGTGCAGTGTACCTGATCTACAGAAGAAGAAAAAAAGAAGTTTCTGCTAAGAATAACGTCCTCCCCGATACCGCAAGCTCGTGATTGGATGAGAGTCAACGACGCGGACAGTTTCAAAGCATGACTCTCTGGAAAGAAAAAAAAAGATGGCTTTAACATGACGAGGCAGACTAGCTAGGCATTAGGGTCAATTAGCAAATCTGTAGGGGCAAGGCCAGTTGGGGAGAACGCCGTTGGTTTCCCCCCATCGAATTTTGGATTCGGCTTGTTTCGTAAATCTCTTTCTTTTTTTTTTTTTTTTCTTGCAGGCCTCGCTCGATCTCGATCCGATCCAATCCCCATCATGGATACAAAGAAAGACATTTCTAACTGGGGAATCAGGAATAAGAAGTGACTGACTTTTTTGTACGCCACCCCTCCTCCAACTGCAGGTAATATGAAGCAGAAAAAAAAAAAAGAAAAAGAAAATGGAAAGGATCTGGCCGGCCCGGCCCCGGTCAACTGACCTGTCTTGTCTTGTCTTGTCCGTGCCGGCCGCCTCTCTCTTGTTTCGAGTCGCCGGGGTATGTACGGGGATCGTCGCGAACAAGCAAGCAAGCAGAAAGATGCCGTGCAGCTCCGTCTGCGTCGCATCATTCATTGCCCGAGGGCTTGTGGCGGCAAAAACGACAGAGCAAAGCAAGACAATGGATCCATGGATTGTCCCCTCTCTGTTGTTGGTAGTTGGGTTAGATGAAACTGTTAGCTGGAGCTGGAGCTGTATCAAGGGCTTCTTCTCCACCTGCTGCTGCCCCGTACGCTACAGCTACAGGACGGCCCAGATGACCTTTTTCTCAACTCCCGAAGCAAAAAAAGAGGATCTTTATCCACATGAGATGGGCTTTCTTGGATATCATCCATCCAATGCTGCGAGGGCTGGTTCAGCCTCATATGACCATGCTTAGCCGCCGCACTGCTTATTCGTCTCTCTTGATGCTTCCAGGCGCAGCCGCAGGTAACCACCTCCAGGACATGTAACGTACGTACGTACGTAGGTCTCAAGTCCCCAGAATCCCGTCCACGGATTTGAGCGGCAAACAAATTCGAGCTGGTGTCCCGTGGGGCAGCCAGTCAGCCAGCCAGCCAGGAGCTGGACCTTGCTGCTTGTTAGGTTTCCAGCCCCCAATCTCCATTCGTCCTCGTCCAAAATCTTCATGACAATGGTCGGGTTTTGATAATTTGATGAGAATGGCCAGTACTATAATCCCAGCGGGCCCTGTACGTAACTCAAGACACATCAAACTCCCCCAAAGATGGCATGGTCTTAGCACCCACCGAGCTATTCTGAGGTGCACGTGCTCGTCTCCCCATGATTCCAGGGATTCCAGACCGGGGTCGAGCAGGGGGTAAGAATATGGGGGGAG